>JANHFX010022935.1:0-15648 GCA_027560015.1 Chloroceryle amazona | reverse complement strand
AAATTTATTAAAATTTATTAAAAATAAATTTCTGGATAAATAAACTTTTCAGTTAATTTATCGAATGAATTAATTATTTTGAAAGACTTGTTTACCAAAACAAATAAATACAGTTAGAGGATTTGCTGGAGCCATTCATCTTTAGGTGGTAACCATGGGATAAGGAATGCTGTGATTTGTCAGAGCCTGCAGAAACACTGCAGAGTGGAGATGTTACCATTTTGTCTACATGTGCGACGCTGGTTTTTTCACTTACTTGCCAGTGCCTGCCTAAGCATCATGCTAACTTCATATCCTGGACATTAACTTCTCCAGACAATGGAAGAGGATTATGGTAAAATCCAAAATACAGGATCGCTGCTCAGGTACCCTGGAAATTGATTACACCTGAACAATCATTCAAAGGAGGGAGAATGTGGTTGAATCTTGAGAGGACAGAAGGAATGAAAATCCAGTGCAAGGCCCAATCCATGCCCTGAAACATGGATGCCCCCACTTTGATACTGAAATAGTTTCAGAGAAAATCGTGAGGGAAGTTTGATCTTGCTGGGTACACATTCTCCCATCACAAAGGAATTTCAGGAGTGGCTTGAACAGACCTGAATGGTTAAGGGAATCTAACTTTACATCTACTGATTTCTCTGGGTTGTAAAATAATGAAGCATTCTATCTGTTCCTGGCTACTTCTGATTTATTCAAAATTATTCATTCTAGCCCTGATCTGGGAGATGGTAATTTATTGATAACTTATTTACCCTCAGAAAACCCCTACGGAATTTTCCAGTGGTAGGGCAAAAGATATGAATATATTAGAATTGAAACTCCTCACTTCGAGCAGCAAACATTGACATGGGGGTATGAAGTGATCTTGTTGATTACCTAGGAGCAGGTAGTCAACCCTGCCTGAAGGCTGCACTAAAAATCCTGGGGGTTTAGCTCCTTTCCTTCTAAGATGTCCTCTCTTAACGTAAGCAATATGCACATAGCTCTGCAGGTGTGCAGGCAACCCCAAGCAATTACATCCCCCTATTTAAAGAAGTTTTATGATGCACAGTGATCGCTCTGGGGAGAACAGTCTTTGCTACTAAGTACAAAACTAATGCCTGATACAGGTGCACAAGTTTGAGCCATGTGCAAGAGCTTGTCTTTTTCCATCAAGCAAGATGTTTGGGGAAGCCATTTGCAGAGTGGTCACACATAAAGCCACGACTGCACTTACTTGGATGTTTATGAATTAGGAAAAGTCGGGAAGATGTAGCCTGCTGTTCTTAGCTGTGCCAAGATAGTAATTCACAAGGTCCCTAACAGTTTCTTAAAAAAAACATTCCTAGCTCTGCAAAAGGTTCATTTTTTTTTGCCATGTTTCTGCTGCAGACTTGTCAACATCAAAGTGACCAATGCATCTAAGATGGCTGCTGCCTTTGTAGTCGGTAAGACACTAAAGAACTTGAAAATACATTGCTTTGCTTACACAGCAAAAAAAAGCTTATAGGAAACATTCACTGGATATAAAGTCAGCAGGAAACATCACCTTATGTATCTGAGAGATAATGTAATTAAAAAACAAACAAAAAAACAACTGAAACCAATCCAGATGTATTTGTCCTTTTGCTAGGATGCACACCTGACATCAAAATGTTACGTGGCAACACACCGCTTGTGTTTGAGAAGCACCACCAAGTCCGAAGGAACAGACCTTCGTGTAAAAGGAGGGTTTGCAGCATAGAAGTTGTTTCACACGAGAAACTCTCCAAATGCCAGCGCAGAGCCACAACATGGCAGTGCTACCAGCAGTTTGTTTTCTGCCGTGAGGCATTATACATGCACTCAGTATTTCAGATATAGATGTCATGTAGTAGATTGATGACATTAGTGCAAGGCTTCTCAAGTTTTATGATGCCATGGCTTTCTCAACAGCAGGGAACAGTCACTCTTACAGATCTACTACATTTTTTCCAGAAAATAAAAGGCTAATGACTTGAAATATGAATGCCACAGTAAGGCACATGATTGATAGCCACTGAGTAATAAAGTCATTGCTGACAAAAAGTGTCCAATGAAAAGTTTAAATCTTTTCCAATGAAAAATTTAAATACTCCCTTGAGAAAGGAGTCTTGTTTCCAGTGCTGCAGAGGCATTTTATTCAATGGCTTGTCAAGCAAGTGGCATCAAGCACTTCCCAGCACGTGGACAAGAACCAAGACTTCCCATTCTTAGACACATTCCTCTGTAAAAAAGGAGTCTCTGTACCTCCCCACTTAGTCTGTGTCCTTAAGAGTCTTCCACTCTTTGCTGAATGACAGCGCAATCTCAACAAGAGTTCAGTGATCTCACACTAGGCCTTTACACAGCTCATTGGTTATTTCAGAAAGAAGGTACTACAGATTAAATTCCTTTAAGCTAAGGAGGACCCAGAACCCCTCCACTCCATTTTGCTGTTGCTGTGGTAACACTCCTCAGAAGATGGTCTGGTGTTCACTCTCCTACAGAGAGGTGTAAATCCCTTGTGAAGCCCTGAGATAAGTGCCTCTTGAAGCACTCATTTCAAATGTAGCACGTGTTCTCTAGCAGCTGACTCCAAATGGCTTTGCTCCAGCACACATAAAAACAAACCCAGAAATTGCCCTGCAGAGGCCTATGGAGGCCATACCATTGAGAGAGAGCCTCTCACATTACTAAGCCTGTGTAAGGTTCCCCCACTTCTGCAAGGTGCGGTCTTGATCATCTTGTCTGTCATCCTCATCTCTTCCTTCATCTCACTACTGCACAATCACATCCGCATGTTGTCCAGCTGACTGCTAAAGCATTTGAAGTGTTCTTCATTTTCATCTGGTCCTTTACCCATCAGACTCCCCACATGGAGACCCAATTATCAACGCCTGTACATGGGCAGGGACAAGAAGGCACAGCCAAGGAAGGTAGGATGGTCCCTATCGGTAGCAGTTCTGCCTTCATCAGCTGGAGACCATTATGTTGCTGCACACACACTGCACTGACCCCACTGTGGGAACACCTGTGGGAGTCTCGTTCATGATGAAGAATCCAACAGCTTGTCTTACACTGTGAGAATCACTCTGCTGTGACCAAGAACCTATGTTTATGCTCAACAACTTTCACATGAGGGGCTAAGGAAGGCAGAGAATGGTGGTATAGCTGCCATCAAAACTTTACCAGAAGAGGATTGTACACCTATGTTGTAGAAATGAGATTCATTCCCCAGCTCTTCTTTGAGGCATAATTAATTGGGAAGCCATTGTTTTGTTGCCTAAGACTAAAAGCAACAGAATAAACAGTTATTTCTGCTGGAGAAAACTAGATTGGGGGTATCAGAGGAACAAAAGAAGCTGAGCAAGGAAATTTTTCCAAAATGTGCTCAGTCCGTGGCCTCATTTCTTCATCCCCTGAAGAACCTTTGTGCAGTAGTTGTTTATAGTAGCCAGTCATATAAGTGTTGTCATCACAAGATACACAGTGCAATACCCCAGACCACTGGAAGTACCAAAAACATTGAAGAAACCTGATGGGAGGACTTGCTTCAGGCAAGGGAATACAGGCCATGTGACAGACTCCAGCTCATGGAGTGGCTGCCCCCACCAGACGACTCCTGACACTGTCCATCACACAGTCAGCCAGAACACAGCCCCCTAAGCCAATGCAATGATCTGATGGGACATCTAGAGATGGGGGGGCATCGCCACCACACCCTGGCTCCTACCCTCACTCATGTTCTTAGCATCCCTTACCTGGTGCCACTCCAGTCTAGGCCTAGCTAACTGGCCTACAAAGGGGAAACCAGCATCCAATTTTTCTTCTAAGGCTTTTTTTTAATTCTTCTTGCTCACATCAGCTGGCCTCCTGGGCCTGATACAGGGTGTACAACAAGCACGAAGTGCCTGCCCCTCATATTCCCTATCTCTTCCCAGCAAAACCCCACAAAGCTGCACCCACCCCACTGCCTGTTAGTCATAGTGCAAGCAGCCCAGCCAAGAATTACTGCTGGCTCCTTATTACTTTCAACAGACTTCTGCAATGACTGTAACTCTCATTACCGGACCAAAACCCACAGCTGCTGCTTCTGCTCTTCCCACATGAAGATCTCTGAGACCTTATTGCCCTAAGCTGCAACCTCTCATTCTATGTTCTCCACCATTCAGAGGCTGCTAGGCAAGACAGCAAATACCTCACCCATGCTATTGAAGAAATTCTTCCTCAATTCTAGATAGTTGGCCCTATTCAAATACCAACAGTGACACAATAGGCCCTTGCCCCATCCACGTAAGATGAGCCACCCTTCTAGGCAGCCCTCCATTTCCCAAGGCTTCCACACAGAGCCTTCAAAAATCAAGTAAACCAAAAATCACTCGCTCCCTGAAAGCCTTTAAAATCTGCCAGCTAGGTCATAAATTCCTGTGCCTATCCCTTAACACTGCAGCCTTGTTTTCCTGCACAACACAGCTGCCAGTGGTCTATACCATGAAAGGACCTGGATGCCCTACTGCAGAATTGTGTCAATACAGGCTAATGTACAACCTGGATTAGACCTAACAGCCCCTTGGTACAGCAAAGGGTTAACTGAGCTGTGGCACTGCTGCAGTGTCTTAAATGGAAAGGATCTTGCATTGGGACCTGATATTTTACACCACATTGTGATTTGTTATCCGCATGATGGCAGAGGTGCCCAGAGCACATCATTTTTTCTCTCTTGTAAGAGCTTAAAGGGTCTGGCTTCCCTTAATGTAAACGGAGGGTTTGAGGAAACACAAGCCTTTGATGTGTGTGGGGAGATGTAATGCATAGAGGCAGAATATTTTAATTATATGAATTACAACAGGACAGCCTGCTCTTTTTTTCTTTTTATATGCTGAGTCATTTCCACTTGGACCCTACAAACATGGACCCACTATTAATGTTGTGCTCTAGCTTTGGCAGGCCTCAAGCAGAAAAAAGAAATCCCTCCTTTTCTTCTTTATTTCCCTGCACTTGTTAGTGCCTCCTTTGCAAGAGTCTGGAGTTAGCTGAATGTCACGGTTTGAGCTACACAATGCCAAGGGCCAGTACACTGAAACTATCTCACCCAGTTCCCAGGGACTGATTTCTGAAATGCCTCTGAGGCTTTCAGTTGACATCCAGTCTCATCTGTGTACAAAATACAGGAGAGATGAGTCAGAGTAATTTCTTGCCCTTTATGAAAAAAACCCTGATACCTCGTGCATAGTTGTGGTATCTCTATACACAGTTTACATACTTGCCACCAACCTAATTTTGTTTTTCTTCTGAATCTTTTGATTTTTTTCATCCAGTTATTGTTCCACTGAAGCCTGTAGTTAAATGAGGTGTTTATTCAGCATCTGTGCCTTCTAAATATTTACTAATGAAGATCTCTTAAAAAACTTTTTCCCTCAGCCTGTTCACTAGGCAGTGTAACTTTTTCCATTCCTTTGATCCTGAAGCCCCCTTTATTTTTAATTATTCTTCCCTTGGCAGATGAAGGAAAATGTGGCAATATATAGCAAGCCCTTCCCCACCCTTCCAGTTAACAAAGATACTGGTTGTAGATCAAACGATCCATCAGAACAAACTGCTTCCTATGCAATAAGCCCTTTCTCTGTCTCTGGAATAAGCAAGTTTATCTTCATTGTGCATTCCGATAAGATGTTATTATAGCAGTGACTTTAATTACATTTCTCATTATTATATTAGTGTGCAGTAACATAGGGTTTCACTGAATCTAAATGTGTTAGTTTCCAGAATATGGTGCCTTTAAGTCTTGTAATGGAGGGAACTAAAACTTTGGAAGCCACAAAACAACAAAAAAACCCCTTCATTTTGCATTCAGTTGGGCAGATGTCCTTGTGAAGTGAGGACATTTTTTTGGAAGGTGGGAAAAATTAAAAGATATTGTAAAAAGGCAACAGAGCGTGCGCCTCTGTACACCCCTTATATGCAAATGTGGTAAGATTTTAGAAAATAAGCTGCTTTATGACTTAAGGAATCAGTATTTTTTTTCTCCAAAGTGATATATATAGATTGGTATATTTTAGTGGCACATCTTTAAATGTTGGTGTATTTTCCTCTATAGGAAAACTGCTTTTTCTCCTCGCACCCTTTTTTTTTGCTGTTGTTGTTGATTTTGTGTGAGACTAGAAGTGGTAAGACTGATGTGCTGTTTCAAAGTATTTCATCGTAGACATTGAGCGGGTTAAAAAAGTGTTTGTAGGTATAAAGGTATTCTTTAAGATTTGTACATTTTGGATGTCTAACAAATAGTCATTGCACTGATACTCAGTAAAACAGATTTTCATGTAACTCAGCTTCTGTGATAACGTGATTAATGTGAGGCCTGGTATTTGGTGCCAAGGGATTCCCAGGGGAGTGAATTTATCACATGCCTAATCTTGTAGTCCTGACTCAATACCTGCTTGATCTATAACTTATTGAAAATGGTAGCAGTTCCCATGAACTGCAGCCAACTTCAAATCAGAGTATAAATTACCAAATGCATCCCCCTTGGAAAAGCACAGACCTCCAAACAAACCACTGCTACTGGTCCTGCAGAGTAGTAATAACTTTATGATCTCCAAGGCAACTGCTAGTAACATATTTGCAAAGAGTGGATTGGAGTGCAATGATTTTCTTCTCAGAATCGCTAAGCAAAATATTCATCTGGTCCCCAACTTGTTTTAAACCAAGCACATGGTAAAATGACGCATTGTTTGACCCCTGCTGCTTGAAGCAACTATAAGTTTATAAGTCTCTTTTTACTTCTGCCAGATAGTGAAAATACAGATAAATTTGATCCATATAAATCAAGTTTTTAATTAAAATGCAGTGGTTTTTCTAATACCAGTGGCATTTTTCCTTCTACTCATTGCATCCTGCTTTAATGCCAACACTCCACTCATCAGTACAATGTTCTTGTCTGTCAAATATAACCTAGGGTTTTTTCCCTTTCATATTTTCAGCTTTAAATAGTCTAGTTTATGAAGATCTTTCCCCCCAACCTGGAAAGCATATGTACTGTCTTTGTTTACATTATGGGAGTGGTTTAAAATAAAACATGATTATGAAGGTGTTTGCTATCAACATTAACTGTGAACACATTTTCATCTGGAGACACCACTGACTGAAGAGAGTTTCAAATGACATTTCAAGATGAGCTTTCTCAGAAAGTGAAAGTGCAAGTCTCTGATTTGAGATGGCTGTTAATGAGTCAACTAGTCCATGAAAAAAGGTGGAAAAACAAAACAAAACAAATCACAAACAAGCAAATAAAACAACAAGAAAAAAACAAACAAACAAACAAACAAAGCCCACCCAAAAAACTCCCCCCCAAAAAAACAACCAACCAAAAAAAATCAACTCCAACCCAAACCAGAAAATGTTAACTAGCCTGTTGTGACTGTTATTTGGACTTTCTACAGCAAGAATATGAAGAAATCACATAAGCACGTGAGGATCCAAATAACCATACCTCCTAAATAAACACAACATGCAAGGGCGTTTTAGGAATCACTGCTGCGCTATGGCTGCTTTATGATGATACAACATGGTGAGAACTATGAAGAAGATCACAAGATGACTAACATAATGCTTCTGTATGCCCATACCTGAACATGATAAAGACAAAAGTATTTTGCTTCTATTTTGCACCAAACTTCTCTTGATGGAACTGTTTCATCTGTGTTTCAAATGCAAAAGGGCCCACAAGAATTGAAACTAGCACATTAAGATGACCCCACTCGATATTTTCAAAACATGCTGATCTTCTTTGTATCTCTTCTTCACTGATACCAAGGCCAATGAAAAAAATCTCTCTACAGACTTTCTTTTAAATGTGTTCTCATGAAAGATCAGGAAGAATATCCAATGAGGTCAATAATCTCTTGTAAAAAATTCTACTCGCTAAAAGTTCTTTTCCCTAGCCCCAAAATTCTGCATATAACATGAAAAGATATTGACTGGGAGAGAATTCTGTTAAGGAGATTGATTAAGTGTAAAGTTATCATGATGGGCAATGAAGCTGGTGAAGGGCATAGAGAAGAAATCCTGTAAGGAACAGTTGAGAGAACTGGGAGTGTTTAGCCTGGAGAAAAGGAGGCTCAGGGGAGACCTTATTGCTGTCTGCTACCTGAAAGGAGGTTGTAGAAAGGTGGGGGTTGGTCTGTTTAAACAAGTAACAAGTGGTAGGACAAGAAGAAATGTCCTCAACTTGCACCAGGGGAGGTTTAGGTTGGATATTAGGAAAAATTTCTTTCCTAAAAGGGTTGTCATGCACTGGAAGACGCTGCCCAGGGAAGCAGTAGAGTCACCATCCCTGGAGCTATTTAAAAGATGTGCAGATGTGGTGCTGAGGGATGTGGTTTTGTGGTGACCTGGCAGTGCTGGGTTAATGGTTGGACTTGATGATCTTAAATGTCTCTTCCAATCTAAACTATTCTATGATTCTATGACTTGACTGCATTTGTGATGTGTGACCAAAGGTTAGTTCAGCTACACATGTTCTTGGCAATTTAAAAAACAAATTCCAACCATGCAGTCTCGCAAAGCTGAAAACTGTTAAAAGCTAAATCAGCTGGAAAGAAAGAAAATTAGCAGGAAAGGGAATAATAATGAGGAACTGCTTAAAACTTTCTAGGAGATGTTTTAGAAACCACAATCCAACTGAGCCTATTCTGGTTGACAGAGAACAGAAGGAATCAGAAGGGGTATGAATGTGAATATATTCTATAAAACATAGGAGATTTTGAGAGACATATGAAATAGGTGGTGTAGTCAGAGGTCTTTCAGAGCTAAAACCAATTCCAGGGAAAAGAGTGAAACAGTTTACACAGATTATAGTCACTAAAGAATTGAAGACAATAGAAGTACAACTGGTCAACAAAAATATCTGGTGAAATTAAAACTTAATTAAGTTTAGCTGGTAAAGGAAATGGGTTTGATACTACAGACTTTTCAGAGGTATTCAGCTTCACGCTATCTGACATTTTAATTAGGAAATTAATGTAAGCTGTATTGAATTTATGTTATTCTATATTCATTAAAAACTGACTAGTTCCTAGGTCTGAAAAAGTCACCAGAAATGGGGGAAATTTTATCGACTTGATGGGTTTTTAATGAGGGCTCAAAGAGATCATTTCTTGACCTTGCAGTATTTAACTCCATTTTTAACAATGACACAGAACACACTATGAAGTTGTTACCGAGAATTTTGGCAATAACACACACTATGGCATTGTTGAAAAGGGAAGAGGTAAAAATCAAGGGGATGATGTTAAATTGTCAATAGGGCAGGTGATGACCTCAAGGTCTCTCCATTCCTCCACATTTCCAAGGAAGGACCAGCTGCTCTGGCAAATTTTTGCCTAAACTGCTCCTCAGGGGGAGAGATTCTCCCCCATCCACATGGAAATTATTCTAGAAACTGCCTGAAAGCCTGGTGCAAGAAAACAGTGCATGCTGTTAGGTAAAATGCAGGAGTGAAGAATATTTGTAGGCAGAGGTATGAGAAGATGGGTAGTCTAACCTGGAATCTAAAGGGAAGGGGGTGATTCTGTCCCTCTACTCTGCTCTGGTGAGAACTCACCTGGAGTACTGCATCCAGCTCTGGAGTCCTCAGAACAAGAAGGATATGGACCTGATGGAGCGAGGCCAGAGGAGGGACACAAAAATGATCAGAGAGCCAGAACACCTGTCCTGTGAAGAAAGGCTGAGGAGTTAAGGTTGCTCATCCTGAAGAAGAGAAGGCTTCAGGGACACATTATTGCATCATTTCAGGATTTACAGGAAGCCTGTAAGAAAGATGAGGGCAGACTTTTTAGCAGGGCCTTTTGCAAGAGGACAAGAAGCAGTGGTTTTAAACTAAAGAAGGTAGATATAGACTAGATATAAGGAAGTACTTTTTTACAGTGAGAGTGGTGGAACACTGGGACAGGTTGCCCAGAGAGGTTGTAGATGCCCCAGCCCTGGCAACACTCAAGGTCAGGTTGGAGGGAGCTCTGAGTAACCTGACTGAGTTAATGATGTCCCTGCTCACTGCAGGGGGGTTGGACTAGATGACCTTTAAAGTTCATTTCCAAACCAAGCCATTCTATGGTTCTGTGATATCTCAGCAAGAGGCAGGATTATTAAAATGCTAATGTGATCTCTATAGGTTGAAATATAGACATAATAGACAGCTGGTTAAGCTCACCTCATCAGCTACCCTGATTTCTGGTAGAGCTTGACAACCCTGGGTTCCTGATGTCCACAATCAAAAAGATGTTGAGAATTTGGAAAGAGCTCAAAGGAGAAGCCAGCAACTGTTAAAATGATTTAATCACCTGATACTCTCAGGGCTATTCTCACATGTGTGAAGGAAAAGGTAGCATAACCACAGGCTGCAGAGAACAGATACATCTTAATAATGAGCATTTAGCCTTGTGCGTAAAGGTACAAGATCAAATTGCTAGAAGCTGAAGCCAGAAAAAAATCAGAGCAGAAAAAGTAATTTTTCTTTACAGCAAGGATAAGCCTAACCACAGAACAACTTAGCAAAGCTTGTAATGGATTTTCCATCACAAAAGATTTCAAAATCTGTTTTTCCAGAAGATTTGCTCTGGCTCAACCATAGCTATTGGCTTTGATGCCAAAGTTCATGGAAATCCTGGTACCTCTCAGTACATGTGAAGTCAGAGGACAGTGGTTCCTTCTTACTGGTTATGAACCTTTGTATGCTGTTTCTTTTCATCCAAGCAAATCCTCAACAAGAATAAAACTGTAAGATAAAGAGTGGCCTCGGATGCACCACCTGACAGTTCATCTGATTCTTCCCATGTTTACGTGTGAAGTTCAGAAGGTGAAGTGAAGACAGGGGATTACAGCAACTATTGAACCAATGGCAGCTGAGACCGAGGTACATAAATATTTCAGCCAGGTCAAGCAAACAGCAGGGAAGCATTTTTTTATTACACATTTCAGCCAGTGCTGCCTAAAAAGAATGGAAACAGAATACTTCCAGAGTTTAGCTTCTAAGGTTTACTAAGTCATCAACACTGTTACACAAAAAGAACAACAAATGCAAAAGTAGGTTGTCTCTGTCCTCTTCCTCCACATGGTTTCTTAGCTTTGAGGAAGAAGAAATAGACTCTGTCAACTGGAAGATCTTGTACTTGAAACTGATCTTAGATAGCCTGGGGTCAATCCACATCTCTTGGAATGAGACAACCGACATCCCAACAGTCTTATTGTTCTGAGCATCTGAGCCTTGTTCGCTGCAGCAGAGAACAAAATCAGCACAAATAACGAGACAGGTAGCTGGATCTCAATGCCTTAAAATCTTTGTTGGATTAAAGTCAAGTCTTTGTATGGTAGATCAAAGAAAAGGAAAAAGCCAAGGGAGTCTATGAAGTTTTGGTATAGTAAGATGATGACAAATTTCAATGGAATTACTTAAAATTTATGTTCTTGTAGCTCAGAGCAGAATTTGCCCCAAAACTGAAGCTGCTTCAGCAGGTACTTGCACACAATAACAAAAGTCTATAGCTTGGTTCTGGCACTGGGTAGAAAATTATTCCTTTCCAATTCTGAAAACTGTAGTAACCTGGCTGTTTTCTGGGGTTTGTTTTGTTGCCAATTGGAAGTTGCCATGAATGTTTTATGTTCAGTTGTCCATATGACAGTGTACTCATTCACTTCTTGGCACCTCTTTCAATTCTGGATGAAAAGTGCCATGAAGCTAAATGATAACATTTAGATCTTACTGGTCATCTGACCCAAAACGGACAGAATCCGTTTCTTCCAGTAGTGGGACATGAAGCCACTCAGCCTGGTCACCTGTGTCTCCCAGTATCTCTAAACTATCGCTTTACAGTTTTCTCAGGCACTCCTTATTAGTGTCCACTCTGCTGCTGATTCCCTTTTTGCCTTCTTTCCCTTTAGGCATGCATCTCCAAACCTGCCTGCCTACCTCCTTCTTCTGCCTCTCTGAATTTATAGCTTCACTTGCAGAGTCTGAAGCAAAGAGCAGTGAGATAAGCAATTCTGATGACTTTGCTGTGAGAGAGCAGAGAGCCCAGCTGCCCAGCACAGTCTCTCCAATGCTTCATTCACCAACATGTTGCACAAGACTGCAGCTGCTTTTTCCACCTGCTTTTCTTCTGAGAATTAGCATCTTAAGCCACAAACATGCAGGAAGTTGATGTGAGTAGCATGAAACATGTTTGTACGGAGCAAATGTTTTATCCCACTTGTGCTGCAAAAGATGTGGGACAGAAGACTCTCCAATGGCTCAAGTGTTTATTGTTAAACCTGATACAGATGTGTCCGAAGTGTTCAGACCTTAATTAGTATCCTGAGATACCCAAACTACCTGTGAAGAAGAAGCAGGGTAAGCTGAGCAATTTCTAAACTTCCAGGCAGCACCAGCAACGTCAAACTTAGCCAAACCCAGGAGCGAGGGATTGGAGCGGGCCCACTCCCATCCTGGGAAGGGGAGCAAAAGGTTTAAAAAAAAAAAAGCTAGGCACCCGGGCAGGGTTTGGGCTTGTTGTTCATGGGCCCACTGAAGGAGCGAGATGGTGATTGCTGTCACTTGAATAGCCAACTCCATCTCAGCAACACTGCCCTGCATGTCTGACTCCAGCCTGCAATACAGGAACAGCCCTCTCTTTACAGGGCTCTGGCAGAGGCAAAGCAGGCAGCAGAACCACAGCTATGCTGCTGTGCCCAAGAATCTGCTGCCAGAGGCAAGTGCCTGCTATGCCTTTGCCTAAAGAAAGCCCATGAGGAAAATGTAAGTCACACAGTAAATCTGTGATCCTATGGTTAGAAGTCTTCTAGTGCCCGTGCCAGCACACATGGAGCCGTTTGAGCTATCTCCATCATGCAGCACATGACACTGCTGTTCTAACAGCTATTTCTTGTTCAGTGGACAGTGCCAGTACTTCACTGGAGCCCTGGAGCAGTACATACAGAGTCGATATATTTACAGTTCTTTAGGAACTTGCAGTTCCCTCCAAGTGGAAAATTCATGTTATTCTATGTGTTCTACACAGTTTCAGTGCTAAAAGAAATCAGAAGCTTTCCTTCCCTTTTAAAGCTTCATCCAGTACTTCCTACATATCCTTTTATTGATGGTTTTCTTTCCAGAGCTATCCAGCATAAAAAGACAAAATACAGACCGAAAAAAAAAAAAAGGAGAATAGTCTCAGATCAGGTTTCGAGTTTTGAGTAGAGAAGGTTGGTCCATGTTTTATGGAATGGGGTTTGAGAAGGAAAGTTATACCGTGTGTAATCCAAGGGTGGGTGTTTGCACTTAGAAGGGGCAGGATGGAAAATGAAGCACCTGAGAGGAGTAATGGCAAATGAGCAATGGAATAAGCAGAGCCCAGGCAGTGCAGAGGAGTGGCAAGTGATGAGTCACACTGGCAGGAGGAGAGTGGAGCCTTAGAATGAGGACACAACCTTTGAAAGCCACATGGATGAGGATTTGGACTCAGGGATGAGTCTGAAAGTGTCTGTGTGGAGAGAGGGGAAAGGAGAGGTGAGATATATGAGCCCTGCTCCTGAGAAGATACAGAGTCCAACAGGTCTAGCAGATCACGGGTAACATCAGCATATATTCAGCCATTGTAAGAAAACAGCCACACGCATGTGCCACATGAACTGAAATGCAACTCCATACAAAAGAAATGTTCCCTGCTGTATAATCTGTAGGCTATCAAACTCTGGTAATATATACACTCATGTGATCTCTTTGAGCTAGACGTTTTCAAAATGGTGCAGGTAAAACTGGCACCACACAAGGATGGATGCCATTCAGCTGTTCCACAAATAGTTTATGCCTATTTAACTTAAAGCTACTATCAAAGTAAACATCTAGGAATTGACTGATGAATCTAGGCAGGGGCTCTGCTGCTATCCCCCACTGGCTGGCATCCCTCCAGTAGCAGAATCGGCATTTCAATTCACCATGCAGACAAAGATGGGCCGGAGATAACACAGCCAGCTGTGCACCAGGGAGCTGAGACCCACCTTGTCCCACCACCTTTTTGCTGGAAGCAGCCACCGTAAGCGGGGGCATGAGAAACCTGGAGGTTTCAACACGTGAAAGAGCTGCAGTGAGGCTCAGCAGAACTTGGGCATGAGAGCCTTCAGATCCATGATCAAGAGCCTTGCCTCATTAAGTTACACACCACACCTCAGTTGAGCCACCCTAGCTGTCCACGTGTATGGCATTTGCAGTGTAGTGTCTTAAGTGCATAAGTTAAAAATAAGCAGCATTATGGATACAAAATCTCAAGCCACGCTGAGTTAGAATGTGGGATTGGCACTTTATAAATGTTTACAGGGATTTATAAATAACGGCATCTCTTCTAACACTCAACTGTTGAGAAGTCTCCTGTAGAAGCAAGACAGCAGTGGGGGAAGCTGCTGGCATTTTAAGATGTTTCTGGCCAAAGCGGGAAACAGGTATTCGGGGTGCTATGTCCTATCTCTGTTCCACCACAACCCTCATGCACACATGCCTTGATAAATTTGCACTGTGGAGATGTAATTCCATTGTGGCTTTCTGATGTCTACTCAAACAACATTAGCTTTTCTATCATGTTTTACAATGTAAAAACTTTTGGCAAAAATGTCAGCAGGATGGTATCTTTAATCACATTTATCGATTGATCTCAAAAGGCTCAGTGCAATTTCACTGGAACCCCTCAATGCAGCCAGGGTCAGGTTCAGCCAGTGCTTATTGCTAGCACTGCCTAGAGCCCTAGTTTCCTAAGAACCTTTTATTCCTCGTGTCCTTGAAGCCACTTGACTTCCCTGCCATTTCTCTTTCAGCCCCTCCTTATTACAGCTAGTGCAATACGCTGTGTAGCTAGAAATGGTTAATCGTAAGTAATATGAGGGTTTGATAGGTAATACCTAGAGCAGAAAAAGCACCTGCTCACCAGTAACAGCTGCAGTTTGCTGCTCTCTGGCCAGTCCCGTGAACTGATGGGACCATTCAATATTCCTGTGCAGGTATTACTAATCCTATTTCTAAATGGCTTTTTTTTTTTTTAATTGAAGTTAAAAGCTAAATGAGGTCCTATGAGCCTGGCACACCGCATCGCTGGGAAGGTTTTCAGGACAGAAAATTCAAGATGCTGACTGTGCAGTCAGTGGGAGACCCATGGCTGGTTGCCACAGCCCCCACCACCAGTGCAAAAACCGTGCAAAGAGGGTTTCTGTTGGACACACCACAAAGATGATAGCCCTGGTGTGGTGCCCAGGCAGAAAAGCCAAAGGCGTGCATGGGGAGAGCCACTGGCCTTTGCATAGCCTGATGTAGGAAGGTGCAGCCTGGCCCCCAGATCCCTCTGCTGTTATCCAGACACCCAAGGGGGGCATCTTCCTAGTTTCTCCTCCCAGCTGGAGGTTGTGCCATGTACAAAAGCTGGACCAGCATCACCCAAAGGGGTGCAGGACAGGGGTGAAGTTGCCCTGTGTCCCACTCGGCTATCCTTGGGTGCTCAGAGGCTTGTGAAGGGCAGTAAGCGAAGGGCCGGCTGTGGAGGCACCGAGCTTCGGTTCTGCCCCGGTGTGGCCTCGCCGACCCCAGAACCCTGGGCCCGGCCTCTACCACCAGCCTCGCCTTGGGCTCTGGCCCAAAGGGTCGCGGTTTCCCAA
>JANHFX010022934.1:0-11347 GCA_027560015.1 Chloroceryle amazona | reverse complement strand
TAGCATTAATTTGCACTTCTCCAACACTGCCCCCCCTCTCAAGACAAGCCTTAAAGTACCAATACAGCCTAGCCTAGAGAAGAGAAAATTTTACTGATAAAAATGGTGGTAGTGCTGTCTGACTCTTGCAGCCTTTTTAACACATCTAGGAATCCAGAGCATGCATTTGTGGTCATGCATCTGTGGCTTTAACGTCAGTGAAATCCTGGGATCAGAATTTTAAATATAACTCAATTTTATTTTCTAATTTATTTTCATTGTATGTTCAGTTTAGCCATAAAGCAAAAGGTAAACATGAGGCACTGCCTACTCAGGAACTAAACTTGCAAATACCTGTTTGAACCAGGATCAATTCTGCAAGCGTGGTTAAAGATGTATCATGAAGCTATCTCTAGGAATTTTCTCAATGGAAAACTTGAGCTCTCTCTCTAAGGATGGCTTATCTGCTAAAATGGGAAAACCTAAATGCTATTAAAATTGGTCTTGGAGAGAAGCCAGAGAAGCCAAAGCAGTGGTTTTTTACTGTATATGAACTTTCCATAACCCCCATTTCCCTCCAGCTGATTTAAGTGCTTGCTATTGAAATGTAACTTAATAATCAGAAGGATTGACTTGCCCAGTGAAAATGAAACAGTTAATTTGTATTCGACAGGCCATGAAATAATTTTCTCATCTCACTCCACTTACTAAGCATTTGCCCCAGTCTTGTTTCAGAGAAGGAAACACATTAACATTCAACACTTTATCTTTTTCTTATACATGCAGAACATGACTATTAGCAGCCAGAAGCACAGCTTTTCTTTCTGGATATATCATGTCTCAATCTGATAACATTTTCACAAAGAGAGGGACTTTATGAGGAGCCTCAGCTTGCTTTATGGTAAGCAGCAGTATCATTGTAATAAATTAGGCAAAAATTCTGAGAAAATATGAGGCAAATTCAGTATTTGCACAGCTGAACATTTCTCTGGAAAACTGTGTTCTGCTTTTTTGGAGTAACATTCAGTAAGCAAATTACATCAATTCCTTCCAACTCTTCTTTGGCTTTTATAACCAAGATGCACTACCCCATAATTCATCCTGTATTGGTATTCTTCTCCCAGCTGTTCCCTTGAACTACATGTGCCCAGGCATCTCCACAGATCCTAGCCCCTGCCACCATCTAGACAGGACTTGCTCTTGTCCATACTATGCTCATTTGGAAAAATCTTTTTCTTCCACACTGTTCTGAGGAGGAAGAACATCAATGGGCATACAAAGTCCCTAATTCTAGCTCCACTGAAAATAGAGGACACAGTTATTAAGTTGTAACCCTTAATTAAGCATTAACTAATCTACAAGTAAATCAGCCAGCAAACAGATATGCAGAAAATTTGATGTTTTAAATTTTCAGGATTCCTGCATTCTGGTGTTTTTTGTTGTGGTGGTTAGTTTGATGTCGGTTTTTTTGTTAGCTTTGTTGTAATTTATTTATTTGTGTGTGTGTTTTGAGGTGGGGTTTTTTTTTTGGTTTTGTGGTTTTTTGCTTGTTTTCTTTTTGCATGAAGAAATACTCCAAGAAACTTACTTAACTAGACAAAATGCATTTCTGCCTGTCCTGGACTGTGGAGATAGCAGCACATTTCTTCTGAAGGCTTCCCAAATGTTGCACTGGAAAAACTGCATCTATAAAAAAAACCTATGAGAAACTGAACACGATCTTCAGTTTTTCAGAGAACTATTGCACTCTTACCAGCTCAGCTATCAGAAAATTAGACACATACTTCATCTACAGAAAGAACTACCTTTTCAAGTAACACCACTCTCTTATTTTGAGGACCCTCAACTTCTAAAGACAGTTACAATTACTAGAAGGGGTCAACATGGATTCACAAAGTGGAAGTCACATCTGACTGATGTGATAGCCTTCTATGAGGGCATGACTGGATGAGCAGATGGAGTAGAACACTGGATGTTGTCTACCTTGATTTCAGCAAGGCTTTCGACACTGTCTCCCACAGCATCCTGATAGGCAAGCTTAGGAAATGTGGGCTTCGTGAATGGGCAGTGGGGTGGATTGAAAACTGGCTGGAATATAGAGCTCAGAGGACTCAGTGGTACAGTATCTGGTTCAAGGCCCATAACAAGTGGAGTTCCCCAGGGGTCAGTACTGGGTCCAGTCTTGTTCAACGTATTTATCAACGACCTGCATGACAGGATGGAGTGTACCCTCAGCAGTACACGCCACAAGGCTGTGATGTCATTCAACAAGACCTGGACAGGCTGAAGAGCTGGGCTGAGAGAAAACTCATTAATTTCCATAAGGGCAAGTGTAGGTTACTGCATATAGGGAGAAAACCCCATGTATCTGTACAGGCTATGGGTTGAGCTGCTGGAAAGCAGGTCTGGGGAAAAAGAAAGACCTGGGAGTACTGGTGCACAACAGAATGACCATGAGTCAGCCATATGCTTTTTCGGTCAAGAAGGTCAATAGCATCATGGGATGCATCAAGAAAAGCATGGCCAACAGGTCAAGGGAGGTAATCCTCTAACCTTGTGAGGCTGCATCTGACACACTGTGTGCAGTTCTGAACTCTCCAGTTCAAGAAGGAAACTGCTGGGGAGAGTACAGCAAAGGGCTATGAAGATTAGGGAACCAGAAGATCTCTCTTATGAGGACAGACTGTGGGACTTGGATCCTTTTAGTCTGGAGAAGGCAAGACTGATATTATCACTGCTTATAAATACTTATAAGGGTGGGTGTCAGGAGGATGGGACAGGTCTTTTTTCAGTGGTGCTCAGTGGCAGGACAAGAGGTAATGGGCACAAACTTGAATGTATTAAGTTCCATCTAAACATCAGGAGGATCTACTTTACTTTGAGAGTGACAGAGCACTGGAAGGGTCTGCCCAGAGAGGTGGTGGAGTCCGTCTCTGGAGACATTCAAAACCCTCCTGGATGCACTCCTGTGCAGCCTTCTCTAGGTGAACCTGCTCTGGAAGGGAGTTGGACTAAATGATCTCCTGAGATCCCTTCCAACCTCTATCATTCTGTTTCTGTGATTCTGTAATTAAATTTAAAATAAAAAGTAAAAAAAACAACCAACAAACAAACAATCAAACAAAAAAAATTCCAGCAAAAACCACACGACCACAAAAACAAACAAAAGAACAATTACTTTCAATAGTTTTCCCATCATACCTCACCGTATCTGTTTGGAAAGGCAGAAAACCCCCTCTGAATACGTACTATAAAAACAATCATATGCCTATGATGGAGATGAAAGGCTTCCACAGTTAAATAGGCTTCTTCTTCAGTGTCAGCAAAACCACCACACAGCCCTGCTGAATAGCAATAAGGCAACATTTCAGTATGGTTACATTAGTCACTATTTTTACAAGCTGTTGCCTTTTGTCTTTTAAAAATACAGAATTTATTTGGTCTATCTTTCCTGATTCCACATGCCACCAAGTCTTAGAAAATTAATTAAACACTGAGGCACTCTTCTGATACATATCCAACACCCAGATTAGAAACCTATTATAGTTACTAACTAGTAAGATTCAAGTTTTCTTTAGATGAATGCTCCAAAGTTTAACTGAAAAATAGAATTCATATAGGTCTCTTACTTGAATCTGAACGAATTAAACCTAATCTAACCTTTGTTTTATGTGAAGATGGTTTTGTGTGTTGTATAAAGGTTTTGTTTGAGGCTTCCCCTCTTCTCCCCACTTTAAAGGTGAACAGAAAGCATGCACAAATTGGTATTTGTGTTGTACACAAAGAATCTTCTAATTTCATTCCCCTGTTTTTTAAGCCTCGGTTACTTATGAGTGTTAATGTTTTTCTTACCTTATTTTATATATTTTTATATATTTGATATATTTGTTCTCTGTTATGTAAGATACATTGATAATTTAGAATCAGTATCAGAAATCCTCATTTCAACCAATGGAGTAACATGCCTCAGCTACACCTCGGCATAAAAGCCATTCATGGCATACACTCAGTTCTCTGTTTTTGTGCCCACACACATCCTCACAGCCATGCACTGCCGTTTTACCTTCAGTTAAGCGCACATCACAGGACCCAAACGAGGGCTCCTGTCCCCTGCCCCACCCGCAACCTACGGTGGACGCCCAGCCTCCTGGGCCGGGCACTGTCTTTCATAGCCACCAAGGGGCGCTCTCGGCCACAGGCTGTATGCCAGCAGGGCAGGCCTTTTAAGCACCGATCCCATTGTTATTATTCTTTCGTATAGGATAGAATTATAAAATCGTTCTGATTGAAAGACACCTTCAAGACCATCAAGTCCAATCTTCAACTCTGCACTACCAAGTTAACACTAAACCATGTCCCTAACCACCATATCTACACATTTTTTAAATACCTCCAGGGATGGTGACTCCACCACTCCCTGAGGCAGTGCTGTAAAGCACTGGACAAGATTTCTGTGAATAATTTTTTCTAATATCCAATTGTAACATCCTCTGACACAACTTAAGACCACTTCCTCTTGTCCTTTTGCTTGTTACTTGTGAGAACAGACCAACCCCAAACTCACTACAGCTCTTTTCAGGTAGCTGTAGAGAGCAGTAAGGTCTCCTCTGAGTCTCCTTTTCTCCACGATAAACAACTCCAGTTTCCTCAGCCACTCCTCACAAGATCTGTGCTCTAAACCCCTCACCAGCTTCATTGCCCTTCTTTGGACACACCTCAGCACCTTGTCCTTCTTGTAGTGAGAGGCCCAAAACTGAACACAGTATTTGAGGTATGGCTTCACCAATGCTGAGTACAGCAAGATTAACAGTTCCCTGGTCCTGCTGGCCACACTATTTCTGACACCAGCCATGTGTTTGCCTCTCTGCAGTCTAGTTGTGCCCTTTACCTCAGTTTGACCAAGTTCACCATAACCTTTCTCACAGTCGTTCTGAATGCATAAGAAGCAAGATATGTTGGCATAAACATATGTAAGTAAAAACAAAGTAAGGGACTTTGTCTTATGACAGCATTTATTTATAAGGTATGAACCTGCAAAACCTAACTGGATTGTTTCTCTCAAATGTAAAGCAAATTGCTAATTTGTTACTGGGGCAGGATGGGTCCTGGAAGCATAACCAGAAAACAAAATACAGCTATTATGAGAGCACAATATAACTACTTTTAGGTTGCTACAAGCTGATTATTAAAAATAGTCCTGATAAAATATTTAAATGATTAAATAGGTCAAATGTTTACTTGTAGATGCCTGGTGTTTGAGAAGTTTTCCAGTTACCAGCCTCCTCTCAGATACACTTATGTACCAAAGCATATGTACAAGTCCAGGTATCAGACACTTGCTGAGTCTTTCTTTGCTGCCTCATGATTCCTCCCATAGCATAAGCAACCTGTCATGCATACACTGATGAGTGATCTGTGATCAAGAATTTGCACAGAAGTCCTCCTGGACCTTGCTATCAGCCTCCAACAGACCTGCCTGACAGACCTCAACAGACCTCACATGACAGCACAAATGTCTCTCTCCAAGCATCCATGGTATTCCCAGACCATTTAATTCAGTGCTCATTAGTTGCCAGCTGACCAAAAGGGACAAGGCAATTTATATAAACATGAACATACTTTTTTCAAACTAAACTCTGATACACCACCACAAAGACTCCCTGCAAAACAAAGTCTTGTTAATAGACTACAGCTATTTCTCCACAACCCTGACTCCAAACCCCTTAGAGTACATGAGGTTTACCTGGATTTTTCCAAAAAGTACAAGCTAGCAAGCATAATTGGAACAAGATGCAGAGCTACCTACAACTGTATAGTAAATCTCTGCTGAATAGGATTTTCTCAAAAACACTCCTGCCTGAATCACTGGGATCACTGAATGATGCCTGCAGCAAGAGCTGAAGAGAATGTAAAATCAGCAATGTGCACACACTCATATGGCAAGAGAGCCAGTTCGGGAAGGCTAAGCTATGCTATTAGTCTCACTGAAATCAGTTGTGAGTACGCACGGTCAGACTGAAGTTGCCAAAGTCACAGCTGTTTTTTCCAGCTATGGCAAACTGGGTGGGAACATGCAATCTGTTTCTGTGTTTGTATGTTTGCAGAGAAGCATTAAAATGTATTCAAACAGGTATAAAATAAATCCTCAAGATATTATCTTGACAGGTTTTACTGTTGACAGGTTTTACTGCTAACAGTAAACATGCAAGTAAAATACACAGTCTATGTATTTTGTATAATGTATATATGATGGAAACAATTTATATCTTATTATTGACTTGATAACTCAGCAATTATTATATAAACATGTCTGGTGCTTGTAGTTCTTACAGCTAAATCCACAAAACCTAGCTAGGCTCTTCCAAATGAAAATGAAATAATGTTTTTTAAATTTAAAAAAAAAAAAAAAAAAAGTAACAAAAGAAATAAGTAGTATTTCCTTGAGATCTGGCCTGGAAATCAAGAGTTCTATTGCCTGCAGTATGTTTTTGACAAAGAGTAATTAATTCTGCCACGAATGGCATTACAGTTGCAGCAGCAGTTTAACTATAGTTAAACTGTTTAACTACAGTACTAGTAACAGGAACAACTTTTAAGAGGTTTCATGAAATTAATTCTATTTTAAAATTTGAGTTTAGTAACCAAACATTGTTCAAGGAAAGGACGAACAAAAAAGTCATAAGGACACCTCAAACACCAAAACCAACAAAACAACCAAAAGAAACCAAACCAACAGAGCAAGACTGTGGCAGGAGAGGTATCCTGCATGAACGGATGCAAGATATTTTTTTGCATAGAAGCATCAGTGAAGGCAATACATTACTTTTTTTCAAGTAAATTACTTTTTAATTCACATAATCTCCAAATTGAAAAGGGAGATTTTTGTTGCACAGTTAAGAATTGGAGGACAGCAGTAGAACGTAAAGAACTCAGTAACAGGCATAAGAGGCACTTCAGCAGCTACATTAGAGGCTGAAGGGGCACCTGTCTGAAGCGTACACAAGCAGCCTGAGAACAGACAGGAAGAACAAGAGCTCTGCATCCAGTCACAACACAATGTGATTCCAGTAACTGAGACACAGCAGGCATGACCAGGCTGTGGACAGACAGATGCTCTTCAGGAAATGCAGCCAGGGAAGATTAAGGTGAAGGGGTGCCTTTATGCAGAAGAGCAGTTTGGGTATGAGGAGCTCTTTCAGGGAACAGCAGATGGATGAGAGGCTTTGGGTCCACGTCAGGAAAGAGGCCAGTAACTGTGGCATTACAACAGAAATGGATTTTTTACATACTTCAAGTAGATTAAGCACCCTGAATAACCTGAGGATTGGTCTTGATTACAGCCCTAGTTCTTAGGAGTAATTTTAGTCTCCTTGACATCTGATGGAAAGGCAACAGAGAATGTGGGGCCACACACACTGTCAAGGAGATTTCTAGAAAGAAGAACTGCTTGAAAGAACAAGTACTGGATAGGCTAACCTGGAAGGGTACACCACTAAGCACATGTGCTATTCATTATCAGGGGAGTATATATATATATAAAAAAAAATAAAAATAAAAAAAATCACTGTCAGCCTTGATGGTAGTGACCATGACATATGGAAGTTAAAGACCTTTAGGGAAGAAAGGAAGGAAAGTAGTAGAGTACAGACCATGGACTTTAGGAAAGCAGAGTTAGGGAGTGGTAGGTGTGATCCCATTGAGAGCTGCACTGAAGTATAAAGGATCACAAGAAAGTTGGCAGGTCCTTTCTGTTCTCAAAGCACAGGAACAGTCCAGCCTAATACTCAGGAAATCAAGCACCCATATCAGGACACCAGCCCAGCCAAGGAAGGAACTCATGGAAGAAGCAGCAGGGACATGTATCCTGGGAAGAGTATAGGGATGCCGCTTGGTTGTGGGGGGATGAGGTCAGGAAGTCCAAGACACAGCTGGAGCTGAACTTGTAAGGGATGCAAAGAACAGTAAGAGTTTCTACAGGTATGTCAGCCAGAAAAGGAAGGCCAAAGTAAGTGTACACTCCCAGTGAACAAGACTGGCAAGCTTGTAATAATGGAGGTTACAGGACGAGCAACCTGATCTAGAGGAAGGTGTCTCTGCCCATGGCAGGAAGGCTGCAACTACATGATCTTTAAAGTCCCTTCCAACCCAAGCTGTTATATGACTCTAGTATTATCAGAAGTTAGGAATTGCGTACTAAGGAAATAAACACGGGTCTGTGCAGCCAAGGCTAAACAGTAGGAAAAACAGGAACTGAAAAGAACACATCCCAGACAAAACTTCAACCTGGAAATTGTCTAATATTAAAAGATTCCTACTTCTGCCAATAATGGGATGCCAGAACAAGTTCACAATATCTTTTAACAAGGATCCAACACAAAGCAACAACTAAAGGAAGACCCCTCAATACAGGTAGCCTCTCAGAAGCCATCAGGAAGACTGGAAGACCCTGCTTTATGCTCTGAAGAGTACTGTCTAGATCTCTTTTCAAGAGCTACTTCAAGAGACAAAAATGCAGTCCAGATTTTATAATTCAAATACTATCAGCAGCCTGCTTCAATAGGGCATTTAAATTAAGTTTTCCTAGTGTCAAATGACTAACCTATGCTCTGGATTTCTAGACACAGATCCACACTTGTCTAACAGCCAATGTTGTCGACATTATTTTCATAAGAGAAGCAACATCCTATGATGGCAAACTCTTTTTATAGGAAATTGTTTCTCTCCGATACTGGCAATCACACTACAAAGCTCATGAGAATGATCTCTAGGTTGAAAATAATTGCAATGCTAAAACGTTTTAAATGAACAGTTCAGCCAAAAAAAAAAAAAAAAGTGTAGTCAGATGTTCAGTTCTGCACGACATAGTTAATACACTGCTGTGAAATGATAATGTGCTTTTGGGTGATAAGGGCAATTCAGGTTTTCTGGTTTTTACTTGGCAAGAAAAGCTATCTAATATTCAACATATGCCTTGAACAAAGTTCAGATCATATTTGCCTGTGCATATCAAACAGGAGGTTGAAAGCATCAAACACATATTAATTCTGTAAGCACAGGAAGAAAGCACTAGGGCTACATGAGCAAACTGTACAGCAAAGCCTGGTAAAAATTACATTCAGCATCTGAGATTGGTGTCTACCAATATCAACACCATTACTATTTATTTACCTTTACAAAGCACTATTTTACTCTATGGATCAGTGCAAAATTTAATCTGTATATCCTAATAGATCCCTAAACTACCAATACAGATTACTAGGTAGAGAAAATAATCTTTCAGATTACTGAAAAAAAAAAATAAATCTCTGTATTCAACAGTGTAGTACCTAGCAGCCCTCCCTGTTACTCAGTCCTAGCCATCTACCCAACAGGTACAATGGATGAAGATGGGTGGAAACAAATACCACTTAGAAGTTATTACACAGATTGAAAAGAAGTGGTTGCAACCTCTTTGCTTTCATTTCATCAGTGTTAAGGCAGGACTGCCACTGAGGGAAACACTTCCATTCTTCCCCATATACTTAAGGTGCGTATGCATCTGTAAGAATACCCAGTGAACCTAGGCAAGGCATTTACCTCAGTTAACACCTAATGCTATGTTAAATTGCACCAGTTCATCCAGCTGCAGCTTAAATGTGCATGAAGTTAGGATATTAGAAACAAAATTTTTAGGACATTCCTTATACTATTTCTAGATAGCTATTAAAGAGGTGGATGCTTGATACAGAGCTTCACAATGTGAACACAAACCAAATTATTTTCTGAAATCTGGAAAGACCACAGATATTCTTATCTATCTTTATGCAACAAATGCCACTCAAAAAAAACCCCATAAACCAAACCAGCTCTTACAGCATGTCCTGATTTCACCTTCCTCCCCAGTTTTGCCACAAAAGTCCCACAGCCTCACACTGAACACAAAGAAAGAGTCTGCCCAGCGCTGAAACACTCCTAGCTATGGATGCAGATGGTATTTTTATTCTAAAGAGACTGTCATCATGGTAGAAGCTTCCTGGAGGGTACACTTACCTAGGAGTTCACTAAGAAGTCCCACACCCACTCATTCCAGTGGAAACAAAAAAAAAATCCTTCAAATATATTCCATTAAATTTTCTTCAAACACTATTGATGTCTTTGATAAGCCACAGTATTTTAGAAAGTCTCAAAATAGGACAATTTTCATAATTCATAAGAGAAAATATAATATGGGTCACCTAAAGCAACATCAACTGATCCTTATAAGTAGAACAGAAGAATTAATTCTTAATTTCTTCTTCGTTGCAAAACAAATGCTATTCAGAAAGAGGCACTTTCTTATAGTCATGAGGACAGAAGCCATCTTCCTTTCCTCCTTACTCATAAACCCCA
This sequence comes from Chloroceryle amazona, assembly GCA_027560015.1. Taxonomy (NCBI): domain Eukaryota; kingdom Metazoa; phylum Chordata; class Aves; order Coraciiformes; family Cerylidae; genus Chloroceryle; species Chloroceryle amazona. The sequence continues at coordinate 1,000 of JANHFX010022934.1, read as the reverse complement.
CACAGTCTTCCAAAAACACAGTTCCACTGATGGGCAACATCTCTATTCCCAACAACCTTGCTGACCTCCATCCTTACATAAAAATACATAACAAAGTTCCACCTATTCTTGTGATGGTTGTGACTGCTTTCCTAAGTTTACTCTGAAAAGTACAGCACAGCCATCAATATTTGATCACAAGACAGGTATTTAGACAGATGTAATCTACTTATAAGATTCTTTCAGATACACACAAAAATCTAGGTACTGCATTTACAAAACCGGAAAGTGCACCATTTTTATCAAACAACATAGCAGTAGGTCACTTTTAAGTAGATTTTACTGCAAATCACATATCAGTCCAAACACTACTGTATGCATTCCATTTATGCAGTTGGATTACTTGTGCATCTTTGTTAGTCCTACAGTTGCTTTCTCTCTGCTGAGTAAAAAAACAACAAACACAACACCACCACAAAACACCCACTCCTTTCTGGAAGCTTTCTGGACAAAATAAAACATCTGAACTCTCCCAAAAGCTAAGCAAAATACATTATGTATCAGTCACTCCACATCAAAAGGTTTTGGTTTTGAATTTCAGTTTGAACTACGTAATTTTATTTTCTTTATGGTTCCCAACTTCTCCTCCAGGGCAAACATAGAAATACTAGGGTACTGTATGTACTGACTAGTGAATAATCTAATGAACATCAATAGGATTCATAGCCTTTACTAGATCCTTCTGTATATACACATTTTACTCAAAACAAAGGCTGATGTGCAGCTGTCATAGTTAGAGGGGCCGGGACCAGTTTATCGTTATGTGGTTAGAATCAAAATCGTGTATTCTATACTCTCTATGTCATTGCTCACGGGCTGTTAACGAGTCATCAGTAGCAGTTGCCCAGGACCCGTTCCTGAGATGCTCCGTCCAGGGGTGAGCCGCCGAGTGCTGCCACCCGGAGATGGTCTGGGGCGGAGGTCAACACGAGGGACCCTGGCCCACCTCCCCCCACACCCC
>JANHFX010022932.1:25564-54367 GCA_027560015.1 Chloroceryle amazona | reverse complement strand
CACCAAGTTCCAGTGCTCCACCACTCTCCTGGTAAAGAGCTTCCTCCTTATTTCTAATCCAAATCCACTCCTTTCTAATTTAAAACCCTTCATCCTTTCACTCCAGGCCTTTGTAAACAGGCCCTCTCCAGTCTTTTTCTAAGCTCCCTTCAGGTACTGGAAGGTGGCTGTTAGGTCTCCCCAGAGCCTTCCCTTCTCCAGGCTGAACAATCCCAGCTCCCTCAGCCTGTCCCTGTAGGAGAGGTGCTCCAGCTCCCATGGCCTCTCCATCAGGTCCTGTGCTGAGGGCAAGGGCTTAACATGACTTAACATGCCCATGTTGCAGCTGTTGACTGTGTTCTTAGAGAAGCTTGCTAATGGACATTAATTTGCTATTAATCAGGCCTTTTCATCTTTTTTAAAAGGGTATATACATCAAGAGTTAGAATCCTCACACCATTGTTAAAAGGGGTGTGACTTAACAGAGTAAAATCTGATGACCCTTCTCTTTAGGAATTAAGAGTGGGAATATTTTTTTTCCAGGTAGTAGAGAATTAATCTGACATATTGATGCTAGCTCCTAGCACCCACTAATGTATTTCATCTCATTTCCTTTCCCATCTCCCTTAACTTCCGACACCTTTCTCTAAATTGTGTCCTGAAAGTGCCAGCCTTTCACCTTTCGATAAAGAGAGAGCATAAACTGGGGTGTAGCTAGAGATGAGGATAACGCCTCCCCTCAGTTCCCAGTTCGTGGCCCAGATTCCCCAGTCTGATGTGTTGCTGGCCAGATTTATCTTTCACTTCCACCCTGTCAGAGGTAATCTACTGTAGCATGAGTCAACACTCACTGTCATAAGAGAAAAATAATTATGCATGTTCTTTTTCCTTCTATGGCTGATCTGAACCCTACTTAGTCTTCAGTATTCCACTTTCTTTTAATATCTTTATGAAAGATGTCTTTGAAGGAACTAACTTTGTTCCTGAAGAATCTATCTGCTTGGCCTTTCTTATCTTCTGCTGCAGACAGAGAAACTGGAAAAACTGGGTTTTTTTCTGGGCTTTTTTTGGGGGCTATCTTTTACATTACTAAATGTTTATGTCTTTTAAAAAGTGTTTTGTCTTTGATAAGTCTGATTAAAAAATAGGATTATATTTGTAAAATGTGTTTCTAGTGACAGGTAAATAAGGGAGCTGGGTTTAAATACTTGTGTAGTAGGCTGAATGAGATCAATAAAGATGCACGTAATTAAAAACATTTGAGTCAGACATAATGTGAATCTATTTATGGTTTTGCATTCAAACATCAAAAGGGGCATTGATGGAGGGTTTCTTTTTATTGTTTTGGTTCTGTACAGCAGTGGTTTGCACCTGCAAGCAGAGCTGCTACAGAAATAATTCCTCTCTCGGAACAATGAGTAGAAGATCATTATCCAGTGAGCAAAAAAATGTCTTTCTTGCTTCAGAATTTAGCTGATCTTTTTGGTTGCAGTGTGGCTAGTGTTACTGATAGGTCCAGATACAGTGAAGTTTCCTTAAGGCTAAATCAGTAGCAAAAGGAAGGTCGAGGTTTTGCATGAGTTGTTTTAACACCTTGATAGCTGAGTCTTAAATCTGTGGTACTATTTATATGCATCGAGCTGAGATGTAACTCTAGCTGTGGTAACACCGTGGAAAAACAAAACTCCATGCACAGGAGTAAAGGTTGTGGACCGGAACTGTTTTATCCCAGACACTGTACAAAGGTAGAACGCAAGATTGACCCTGGCTGGAACAACGTGACTTAGTTTCCTTCTGATCTGGGAAAACAGCCTTTGTGAAGGGGATTGCTGAGTCGAGTGTAAGACATGATCCTCGAGTGTTAATCACCAGGGTCTGGTGATGCTACGGGATTACTTTGGTTCTTGTGAAGGAACAATACCACCGAGAGTTATATTCAATCAGTATTATTCGGAGTTCTAGAACCTGTTTGAGGGCTGTACATGTTAGTGTAAAAACTTGGCATTTCTGTGCCCAGCGTAGGTAAATGAGTGGGGCATTTAAATTCACTCCCCTGAAATATTCACGCTCCGGGAACAGTGCCCATTTAATTCCATGCACAGTTGCTGCTGTGGAGAAAACCTGAACCGAATTGAGAAACTTCTGACTGACCGTTCAAAACAGAATTAGTAGTTGTGGTCTTAAGCCCAGGGATGGCAACAGAGTTACAGACTTTTGGATGAGTTGACATTAGCATCCGAGTTCAGGTCATTTTCTTCTGAAATCGATTTCCACCTTCTGTGCTTTGGCTCACATCACAGAGCACTCTGCATGTGGGTTCCCTTCAGATGATCCTAACCCAGGAGATGCCTCCAGGACTGCTTCCACTGTGCTGCCGTTGGGTACCAGTCTGCAGAGCATACCAGACCTAGCCTAAAATAATGAGCAGAAGCTTATCATACACTGAGCCAAAAAAATTGTCTTACTCTCTTCTGAATTTAGCTGATATTTTTGGTTGTAATGTGGCTGGTGTTACTGACAGGTCCAAATACAGAGAAGTTTCTCTAGGGCTAAATCAGTAGCACCTCTTGAAATGGGTATAGTGTTGATGTCAGATCCTCAGCACCAACTGTTTTCCTTGGAAAAAAGAATCTTCATGCATCGATCAGTATTAATTAATACCCCATACCTTGTCAGGCTTTTAGTTTTCATGTGAAGCTTTAAGGTATATATGTGAGCCATAAATCCTCTGGCTTAGCACCTGAGAGTGTCGTTCCTGCTCACACTTTAGTACAGCAGCTGTGGTTAGTAGCAGTTTGTGATCCAGAGAACCTACCAAAAGAGTGTGCTCCAGTGCCTATGTGTCTCTGTCCATTTCTGTTTCTTAAATGTCATACTTTAAAATGTGCATGCAATAGGGCTTTATATTTTTTGTTGAGTTTAGTGAATTGAATTTAGCAAGACCATCTAGAGCCAGAGGTAGAATAATTTATTTTTTTTAAGAAAATGAAAGAATGTTTCTTTAATTTTTATTGAAAACTGAGTCTTCTGCTCTGGAGAAAGCAATCGGTATTAATCAGTTTTAAATTATCCAATAATACCATGGTATATTAACATTAAATGTCTGTAAGGGATTGTACAGTACCCTGAAAAAAATCTCACACAGGATTATGTCTGGATTTCAAATGAGAAGTGAGTAGTAACAAATAGAACATGACGTATATTGAAAGGGGTAAGTTGAAGTACTCAAACACTCTGCAGAGTTCTGCTAGACAGGATTTCTTTTTGAGAAGCAAAACCAATGAGTTTGTCTCTGTAAAGAGTTCACTAAAATACCCTAGTGAGCTTGAGTGGTTTTTAAGAGGAAAAAATAGGCTATGCTTAGGAATAGGCAAGAAGAAACAAGAAATTAAAGTGATTGTGGTCTCAATAAGGTTTCCTTACTCAGGTGGAGTGGAAAAATGACAATGATTCTGTTGTGAGAGAAGAAGAATAGTAGAAGTTCAGGAATAATCATGACGTGTCCCAGGCCAGTTCACACACCACATCCTGGTTTTCATAAGAAGATAAAGAGATGAGCTCTTGAATTTGATAGGTGACAGTTCTAAACATGAAATAAATTATTATGGAGCTATCCAGTGTAGCTCTGTATTGCAAGATATTTTTCCATGAGTGCTATGAAACCACCCTCGGGCCAAGCATCACATTTACTTTTGATGCCTTTCTAGACCTTAGTGATCAGCTTCGTCTAATTCTTGATCTCTTTGTTTTTCAAATGTTTATTTTTGTCCTGCTGGTCTATTACTGCTAAACCCTTTCCTTACACTCAGATAAATGTGACTTGGCTTTGCTTTCAGTTTCCTTCGAGCTCTTTGATAACCACCTACTAACTTCTCAGTGTTCTGATGACATGATTTTGCCATTGCCTGCTTAGAACTTTAATCAGGAATCATTGTGGCTTTTCCTCTGTGATTTCACATATCTTAAGATACTTAAATATATGAATAAAGGTTCCTTTAATTTGTCCAAAAATGTTAACCTCAAATTCTTTCTTGTAAGTTTTTTCCTATGGCTTATGAAAGGACTTGTCATTGAAGTGACTGATGTGGAAAGCAATTGATGATTGTGATAAACTATGTTGCTTCATTTGCTGCCTTGTACTACCCCACCCATCTTTGGATGGATGTAGTCTTGGTTTGTAAAATATTTAGAGCTGGGATAGGTTTCTGTCCTGGTTCCGGATCTTCATTTGCAATTACTGCTGAGGAGGCTGCTATCAATGCAAGATAACAAGTGGGCAAATAATTTAATAGAACTTGGAAATGAATACTCTGAAAAGAGCTCTCAGTTTTTCTGTTTCAGCCTCTAACCCTCCCGTGAGCTCACAGGGTTGCAGAGTGGATTTCTCAGTGGAGGTTGTTCTGTCACCAGCAACTCTGGTTCCCTGAGTTTACCAAATTTACGGTGCTGGTGGAAAAGTAAGACAGGAAACTGGGTGGCTTGAGTTTAATCTGAAGGTGCTTCTGTGTTTAGGTGTCTCATTGAACAGTTTTGGTGAAAAGAAACCAAACAACCTGATATTTCTTCCCTAGATGCCTTCATTTTGATTTTCATTAAGGGTATGGTAGTCTGCAGCCCAAACTGGCTGTGGCTCAGCATATCTGTCTGAGGTCCTTTCAGACAACCTAATTTAAAGATCAGCAGCAGACAATGTTCAGCATCACAGAACGTGGTACAGTCTGCAGTATCTGGTGATGAAGGGGACTTGAGCAGAACAGTCTCTTGCATGGAGCTCTGTGCTGCCTTTAGGCTTATAGCAATAGTTACATATTGTAATTCTGCCTGTTAAACTGATTTACCCATAAACGTAATCTCTAGGCTTGCAACAATTAAAAGTAATTTATGGATCACAAGAATGAAACATTAAAGGAAAAATAATGGTGCAAGTCTGGGATAGAGGTCGACTTTAGAAGTCCCAAACTTGTAGGTGTTTTTATTTCTATCATTAAAAAAGAAACTTTCAAAGAACAAACAGACAACTGAGTCAGTAGGGGGAAAACATCTTCACTTAAATCTAGCTGAGTTGAAAACTGGCACATTGTGAAGGAGTAACCGTAAGGACAGATGCTTTAAAAGTTGCCTGGTGCAAAGTCCTGCTTTCAAGGGAAATTTTCGAGTTCTGTCCTTTGTCGGGGTATTGACTTCTGAATGGCACACAAAGCCTCTGATCTCTCTGAACGTGAGTCACGGTGCAGCTTGTATGTCTAAGTGCTGGGATCAAATCTGCAGTGTGTTGGTCGCTCCTGATGATAGGACCAGGTGTTCTCTAATCTCACGTGCGGGGTTATATCGGGTGCTTATTTCATAAAGAAGATTTAGAGCTATTAAAAGCAGAATGCTGAGGGAGTTTTATTTTGGGTTTGTTTGTCTGTATAAATTATTATTATTACTGCTGAGGTGTAGATTTTAAAGCAGCAAACGTTACCTTGAGCTTAGTGGCTTTGAACGCTGGGTTAATTTACGCTCAGAGTGGAGCTTTCAGTGTCAGGCGATCTTTTTTGCCAACATAAGCACTCAGCTGAAACAACAGCTATGACTCAGTTGCCAGCGAATGCTGCTTGAATTGATTTAGTCCGAGTTCAGATTTAGCACATAATCATGTTCAATTTGATCCACTGTGCTGCCTAGAGATAAAAGGGTTGAAAAAATAGATTTAGCTTATGTCAGTCTTTGTGGTGATGTCATTGCCGTGAGAGATGGAATAGCGCTGTTACTATGCTGTGCCTGCTCAGTTGGTGGGTGTACGAGGGAAAGGCAAGGAGCAACTCAGTTAAGTGCAAAGAGCTTGAGTCAGAAGCCTGCAGTTATCATCAGCATTGAAAAGAGAATTTTGGACTGTTCAGTTGCAGTACCGAATTGAAGATTTTTTTTATTATTATTATTCTTTTCTTTTGTTTTTCTTCCAATCATTTGTTACTCCGAGGTTGCCTAACTCTGTGTGCAAAAGGGGGGGATGCCAGCCCGTAGCATGGACTGTGATGTCTCCACTCTGGTTGCCTGTGGGGTTGATGTGGAGATTTTTGCCAACCAAGAGGTTAAGGTATGCGCCTCCAATTCTTTTGTTACAGATGCTTCTTAGCAAAGCCTTTGGGAGCAATAGGCGTTTGTATGTAGCAATTCAGAATGAGGAGGCAGATGAGATTCTGCTGCAGTAGTAAAAAAATCTGTTAATTAGGGGAGAGAAATGTGCCTGCTTTTTCCTGTGCTTTGATAAGCTGAAAGAATAGGCTGGTGTTTACTCTTTAACGATACAAGAAATGGGTTATATAACTGACATCTGTGCATGTTTCATATCCATAACAAATCATTCATTGTTAATTTTGTCAAGATATTTTTAGTCCAGTGTTGCTTTTTAGATCAGCCTTGCCGTGAATGTTATTTGTCGATGTTGATAATCTTCAGATATTTTGACTTAGTTGAACAATAACTGTTTCTTTTCTTCAGATCCAAATCGTGTATGCAAGTAGAAATCATTTGTGAAGGGTTAAAAGTTTGTAGCAAGTATTTTGGGTGCATCTGCAATATAACAGAATACAAAAAGTTGTGCATCTTGCATATCCTCTGAATGCCTCAAAACCAAGGAATGCTTCAATCTAAAGCTTGATGTGCTGGGCTTGTAGTCTCTTAATTAGACGACTGCTGTAGGAAAGTCATTGTGTGTAATTGCTTATGGTTGAAATCAATTATCTTTTTTCATTTATTCTCCTATCACTGTAAATTAAGTTTGAAAGAGGAATTTCAAGTATGCTGTTCACAGATCATCTAAAAGAGCTCATAGGTGTGGTGCAGGGATATTCAGTAGTTTATTTAAAGGACAAAGGTACTAAAAACATTAATTTCTAATCTGATTGTTCTTACTATGGAAAGACTGGAATCGTGAAAAAATATTTAGAAATTCAAGGTCAAATTTTGAACCCATGTTCTGGTTAGTTCTGGGTCGGACATTGAAGGCAATGGAAATATCTGGAAATAACCCCACTTTTATTTGCAAGGCGTTATGATTTTTATTTCCCTCTTCATTACGTACTGGGTGATGTCATATATACTTTATGCAGATGATTGTGTTGCAAGCAAGAGATTCTTAATTTAAGAGGCTCTTTCTTAATGGTTTAATACTAGATTTAGAGATTAAAGAGTGAATAATTCAGAGGAATAGTTCAGGTGAGCAGTCTTGCCTGCAGTGGGACGTATTTCCTGTAGTGCTTTGAAGTAGTGAAATGTTTGCTTATTCCTTTATTCTTTTTTCCTTTTTTTTTTAATCTTAAGGACATTGCTTGGGTTTATTTTTAATTTAGGAATTGTACCTGCAGTGATACGAGGTGGTACCTGGAGTAACTGCCTTTCAGTGTCTGGTCCATGTTCAACATAATGCTATGCAAGAAATTGAAGTTGTAGTGGTCATCTTGTATCATGTGATAGTAGCGATGAAAAAGCAATATTTTGGCTGCCATAAAATCAGCATAAAGCTTTCCACTGTCTTTGGAAAGAGTTCGATTATCCAGTTTTAAGCTGCAGCATCTAGAAAGTGTGGCCCAGGAACATGGGATAAAAGAGAACAAAAGGGTTACAGAGCTATTACAGGTATTGTAACTTCTTTCATGTTACTTGGACTTTCTGTACTTTGCTTTGGTTAAAGCTGCTCTTTTTTTCTTTATTTTTTTCTTTAACATCTGAATTAAAATGTTGAGTGCAGATACTTTGGGTCTGTTTACAATGGAGACTGCACTGCAGACTGCACTGCAGCTTTGAAAACGGTAAGTCTACTTTGAAGTTGTCTGGCTTAGATGCTAGAAGCAGCTTGTCCTCGGTGACCCACAGCTCACTGCAGACTAATTTCCACTTAGTTGTCAACAGCCTCGGTTGTCGGAGGCTGTTTGCAGTGGTGCCGCAGCCCGGCTGCTTCCAGCACCCCAGCCAAGTAGCTCTGCTCTGCTCCCCGGCCTTTCTCTATGCAGCAGGCTGCAGAGTGGGAAAGGTGGTGCTACTGACATTTCAGAGGTGGAGACATCTCCTCTTTGCTCACTCTCAGAAGAGTTGTATCCAAAAAAAAAGTTTTGCTTTACTTTTTTTGCTTTTTTTGTTGTTGTTGTTTTAGTCTGCAAAGGAGTTCTCTTCAGGGTGGGGTTTTCTAATTGACAGTATGGTGACAGAATCCCAGAATGGCAGGGCTTGTAGGGGAGCTTTGGCAATCATCTAGTCCAATCCCACTGCAAAAGCAGATTCACCTAGAGCAGGTTACACAGAATCACATAGAGAGGGGTTTTGAAAGTCCTCAGAGAAGGAGACTCCACAACCTCTCTGGGCAGCCTGTTCAGATGAAATTTACTGTGTTCCAGATTGTGCCTGTTACCCCTTGTTGGGTTACTGGGCACCACTGAAAAGAGTCTGGCCCCATCCTCTTGACATCCACTGTTCAGATATTTGTAAACATTAGTAAGACACCCCCTTTCTTCTCTAGGCTAAAAAGCCCCAGGTCTTGGAGCCTTTCCTCATTAGAGAGATGCTTCAGTCCCCTCATCTTCATGGCTTTCCACAGGAGTCTCTCCAGTAATGTTTATGTTGCCTGAAGATGATGGGAACACCAAGCTTTGAGGATAAAAAGGAAGAAGGCTGTTTCTGAGAAGAGATGAGGGATAGAAGCTGAAGTAAAAAGAGCAAAAACAAGCATGGAAATCCTCCCTTCTCCCCCCCCCCCCATTCCCCTTTTTGCAGTTCTCTACCCAGCCCTTCTGCAGGTCACCTGGAAGGCACAAGTAGTAATGAAAACTGAAGTCTAAGCTCTTGTCCTTTCAGTTCTTTTCTGCTATGGAACCTTCCATGGAGGGGAGAGTTTTTTGTAGGGAACCTTCTGGTTGTGTGAAGGAAATGTTCCTTCAGTAGTAGAACAGAAATAATGAAGACTTCACCATAGGAATGATGCTTAAGATTTGTAAAATCTCCTGTTATCCTGTCTCATTAGCGCTCTGATGTCAGAAGGGACTGTAGTTTAGGTTTTGGGGTGTTTGCAGTGTAATTTACTTGATTCCAGTGTAGAGCTAGAACTGCAGCGAGGCTTTGGAGGATGCTGGCTGCACTGAGCCATCATTGTTCCACATGCAGCATGTGGGTCAGATGAGATGGGGGTGGAGCTGCCCAGGCATGAGCTGGAAGAGCTTGGTAGGTGTTTGGGCTGTAGAGCAGGAGCTCCTGCAGCGGGTGCCATCATTGCCAGAGAAGCAAAGGCTGCTACTGGGCACAGAGCTCAGAGTGAGCTGCGTAGCTTCTTGCTGCTTTTCCACCTGTGGAAGTGACCTTATTCTGTAGACATTATGCTCTTAGCATCTGGCAGCCAGGCACAGAAATACTCTCTTTTTTTCCATTTGGCCTCTGGAACAGGAGAGCGATTACTCAGTACTGAAGGCAAAGCTTTTTTTGTTTCAGCATTTGGAGTGGCTCATCCTTTCAACAAACAGAGGCTTCTGTGGATGCCCTGAAACTGGCAGCTGGCCCACAGCACTGACACTGTTGGTTTACCATCCACAAACCACCCAACAGACCCTTCTTTTTGGATCAGCTGCCGCTTTGAATAGTCTTTTATAGTCCAAAAAGTGGGTCAGGCTAATCAAGATGCTACTAACGGTACAGTGCTTGTATATCAGGAATTGGGAAGCTTGAGAAGAGAAACATTGAAATCACAAAGTGCAGATCTGCTTTGAAGTTCACCTAGATAATTAAAGTTGTTCTTCTGGTGCCTCTAGATGATAATTTTATGTAATGATGTTTGTTACATAAGCAATTAGTTAATGAATATGTTGTTTATTTCTAATAGAGAAATTCAGACATCACTGAAACAGTGGAAGAGAATTTAAACTCATGCTCGTTACTCTAAGCAAGATGATTTTAGATGATTAATTCTTCAGTTCTGTTCACACACTCCATTCCCTGGGCAGCAAGGTGTGGTTGGGACCATGAGGCACTTCTGTAGCACAGGAGAAATAGTCATGATCCAGGCTGATCCAATTTGTATCCGAAGACAGTAATGCCAAAGTAACGTGGATAGGAACATTATCTTAATGCAAGGAAAAAACAATGTGGACATGAGCCAGGCAGCCAAGAGAAATGGTAGAAATAGTTTCACTGTTTTGATTGTTTTGCTTTGAGGGATTAATGCCCACTGGGGCAGGATCTCTATCAGTCTCCAAACTCATTATTCGTTCAAATGCTCCAGTGAGCACACTGCTAATACCAGTTGTTTGGGATGGATGGTTTGGGGATAAATCACCCTACAGTTGCCTTTGAGAGCTTTCACAGTCTAGCATTCTACCTAAACTTCTGGGGTCTAGAGGGAAAAACTTCACTGGGCTCTTGTGGTCTTTTGCTCTCTTGATTCTCCTTTTGTAAAAGCAGCTTGTTCATAGAGATGTTCTGAGGTTTAAAGTTTAAATGCTCTCAGATTAGAATCAAGTGAAGAAAGCTCTAGAAAAAGGCAGGAGTGTTGCTGCTCCTCTGGATAATGCCAGCTGCCCAGTAGCAGATATGATGACTTGTTGGGAGAGTTGCAGGGTTTCTCTTTCAGATTCTTCTCCGTAGCAACGTGAGCTTGATTTGTGGGAAGACACTGTTGCCCAGTCATAAGACTTTACAGACTGGGGATGTAAGGAGGAAACCCCACAGAATTACAGAATTGTTCAGGTTGGAATAGACCTTCAAGATCAAGTCCAGCCTCAGCCTAACCCTACTACTCTAACAACCCACTGCTAAACCATGTCCCTGAGCACCACATCCAAACGATTTTTAAACACATTCAGGAATGGTGACTCAACCACTTCCCTGGGAAGGCTGTTCCAGTGCTTAACAACCCTTTCTGAAAAGAAGTTTCTCCTGATATCCAAGTGAAACAACAGCACGACTGCCAAAAATACCCTGATGGCTTGAAAAAACTGCTTTATAACTACTTCTGTTAGTATTTTTTGCACCTGGTAATTCTCTCCATTTGCAAATAATGTTGCATCTGTGAAATCTTCAAGATCCAATAATGCTGCTTGAGAAAAAAATATATGTCTCTTGATCTCTGCTTACTCTGTCCTCACCTAGAGTAAGTAGCGGAGAGTGGAAACACTTGGCTTCCCAGCTCGTTTGCTCTATTTGTATTAACACTTTCAAAATAGGACTGTTTGGTCTGGAGAGCAAAATACAACTTCTTTTCTACAGTGTTCAAATGGCTGTAGTATTGCTATACCTGACTAGAAAATAAGGGGGTTAGAAAAGGTGAAGAAGTCACCTTTGTTTTAAGAGGTTTGTAATCTCTGGGGTTTGTGTTTGTGGTGGTGTTTTGGTTTGTTTTTTTTGGTTGTTTGGTGTTTTGTGTGTTTTTTTATATAAAGCACTAGTTGCTGTGTTTGTTAATATGAAAAAAAACCTTCAAAAGCAACAGAAATAATGTAGCTAAATAAGCGGCAACGTGACCCAGTGATGTGTGCCTGCCACCCAAAAAGCCAACTGTGTCCTAGGCTGTATCCAAAGCAGCAGGCTGAGGAAGGTGATTCTGCCCTTCTACTTTGCAGAGAACTCACCTGGAGTACTGTGTCCAGCTCTGGGGCCCTCAGTGTAAGAAAGGCATGGACCTGCTTGAGCATGTCCAGACAGGGACCTGCAGTAGTGATCTGAGGGCTGGAACACCTCCCCTAGGAGGACAGGCTGAGAGAGTTGGGGTGGTTCAGCCTGGAGAAGAGAAGGCTCCAGGGCCACTTTATAGCAGTCTTCCAGTACTTAAAGGGGGGTCTACAGGAAAGATGGGGAGAGATCTTTTTCCAAGGGCTTGTAGCAACTGTTTTACACCAGAGTGTAGACTTGGACTGGATATAAGGAAGAAATTCTTCATGGTAGGGGTGGCAAGACACTGGCACACGTTGTCCATAGAGACTGGGGGTGCCTCTCCCTGGAAGTGTTCAAGGCCAGGCTGGATGGGGCTCTGAGCAACCTGATCTAGTGGGAGGTGTCCCTGCCCCCTGGCAGGGGGGTTGGAACTGGGTGACCTTTGAAGGTCCCTTCCAACCCAGACCATTCCATGATAAACAGCTTACATGACAAGAGAGATACTTTCCACTTTTAATGGCAGCCCTGTTCTGTCCGTTCCTCAAAAGGTCCCAGAAGCCACAGTGCTGTTTCCAGCATGTTGACCCTGCTGCACAGCTTCAGTCTCAGCCCTGAGACTCTGAGCCAGCAAACCCTGGGCTGGTGCTGGCTGAGGCACCGCTGGCATCCTGCTGCTGACATCGCTTGGGCTTTGCCTTTGTCCTCCTGACAGCCCCCGTTTGAAGGCAGTTGGACTGTTGATGTATCTCAATACAATGGCAAGACTTTTACGGGTCACGATGTGGCCTTTGGCCTTACCTTCAATGATTTGTTTCACTGGAGGTCAGTGGCAGCTGCAAGTGCTTTGTTACGAACAGTGAACAGCAGAACAGGCCAGAGGGTTTTGGTTTCTTTTTGCTCCTCTTTGGTGGAAGCCACGTGAAGATCTTTCCTTTTCCTAAGGATAAGTAGACAATGAGCAATTTTGTGATCAAATGAAAATAAATAAGAGCTGGAATGTGTTGCTGGAAGGTGCAGCATTAATCCAAGGCTGTTGGTAAGGTAAGATGGACCTTGCAATTATACTGATAAATGGCCCAGCCAATGTGAGGAGCAATGAAGAGATGATGATTTTCTTCATTGCATCTGAAGAATTAATCAGTACAGCTGTAGACTGAAGTTCTTTTAATACAGATGAAGTGTGATACTGATTTTTCATTAAATAATTACTTTGGTTAGAATTCCCAGAAGACCCCAGAGAGATGAAGTACACAAAATCTCTCTCTTTTTATTTATTTATTCCCCCCCCAAAAAAAAACAGTTTTTCAAGGGCATGTTGTTTCAGGTTTGTAGTGATCTAGTCTCAGTCTTTTCTGAAGATACCATAGATGTGCACTGGGTTGTCCCAAGCCTTACTGATACCACTTACTGCTTCTTAGCATGATCTAAGCTTTGTTTTTGAGGAAGTGTGTATCTCTTTAATACACACAGGCTAAGGGATATGCTTTATGCTTGGACAATTCTTCCTTTAATGTTTTCTAGGGGTGATTGTGCCAAAGACACTAAATAATCTAGTTAGTTTTGATCATTCACGTGCTAAACAGCATATTTGCTTTGGAAGATGCTATCTAACCATAGGCTAGAATGCAACCACCCGTGACACTGTGGTCTCCAGATGGGAATTCTTCCTTGGTGAGGAGATGCTGAACAACAAGGGTACCACAGTTTATCAAACACTTGGCTAACACCCCAAGCAGTGGACAAGGAGGGAGGTGAATCATTACAATCCCCTCAAAGAGGCTCCAGAGGTGGTAGAGTCAGGACAATGACTTGGAGGAATTTATTGTTTCTCCCTAACAGCATTCAGTGCAGATAAAGGTGTTTTGGCAGACAGGTTAGTTTCTTATCAGTTACTTTAAGGCACAACTAACTGTCAAGGAGAAGAAAGGAAAAGTGAATAGAAAGAGGAAAAAATAAGGGGAGAAAGAGAGAAAGATAGAAGGATATCACCACCCTTGGATCCAGTGATGTCTCATGGGATCGGTCCAGATCTCCTCTACTTTGTTGGTGGGTGCACACAGATCACTATTTTTCTTCCCCTTTATACACTTGGGATATGGGTGGCATCCCCAGTTTCCACAGGGAGTATAGAGAGGTGGTGCTAATTCGCATGAGCCTCTTTTAGTGTGGTGCCCACTATTGTCCCCCCTGGTTAGCAGAAGAAAAAGACACCATCCCACCTATGCAGAACTTAACCTCTTCCTATTGTTAACTTCTCTGCAAGAAGCCGAAGGAGAACAGAGCCATTGAGAGCCATTAACGCTTCCTCCCTCTGGACAAGCCTTGCTCATTCTCATTCTCCATTCAGCTCTTACCACCACACAAGGTTGGAGACAATGTAGTCGGGCTTTGACACACACAGGCTGCCAAGGTCTAGAAACCATCCGAGCTAAGCCCCTAGTCAGTGTGCAGTTGCAGGATTCTTGTGCTTTCCATCCACATATTTATAGTGGTGCCAGGATTGTGGGCTTTCCTGAAATTTTCCCCCATTATTTTTTTTTCACTTTGAAGACTCTACTGTCTAACCTTCCTTGAAGTAACTGTATTTATTGATTTCCTGGCACTGAGTCTTGATTCATGTCTGGTGCAGATCATAAAATCATAGAAAGTTTTGGGTTGGAAGGGGACCTTCAAAGCCATCTAGGCCACTCCCCTCTGCACTGAGCAGGGACATCTGCAATTACATCTGGTTGCTCAGACACCCATTCAACCTGACCTGGAGTGTTTCCGGGGATGGGGCATCTGCCATCTTCCTGGGCAACCTGGGCCACTGTCTCACCACTTTCAGAGTGACAAATTTCCTTATTTCTGATCTGTATCTCCCCTCTTAGTTTAAAGCCTTTATCCTTCACCCATTACCACAGATCATACAGATGAGCCTCAGTTGCTGCCAGCTTGAGGCACGACAGCTTAGCTGCCCTCTGCACTATCTGCAATGTAAGATAGTAAGCATTTAATTTTCTTCTTTTTCTATCCAAATAAACTTCTCCCCTTTTTGTTCCGTTGACAGTGCTTCTAAAAAGCACATGCAACCATTGAGTTTGGCTCCAGCTTCTGCTTTCGTTCCAGAAATCGGTTTGATTTCTGCATTGGTCATGTTAATTCCTGAAAGCACAGATCCCATTCTCCCCAGTGTTCTTGCGATGCACGTAACCCCATTGGCAATTTCTGTTGGTGCTGAGTCAAGGAGAAGCCTTTGGTTGTAGCAGCTCTGATGGAGTTCCGATGGAGTCTGCTCAGCAGCAACATTAACAGGAAACCAGCTGGATGGGCCTGTGCGGAGCTGGGGGCTGCAGCAGCATCTCCGTGGCAGTGTCTGTTATGTACTCCTGGACTTGCTGAAAAAATTCACAGTGCTCTTAGAGATCAATAAAAAGTTCCAAGTATTCCCATTTGCAGATGGAGAACTAAGGAACCAGGAAATAGGTTTTCTCTTTAGGGAACTGGATTGCAGTGTGTCAAAGCTGATGTAATTAATGATCCTTGCTTTGAATAATCGGGTTCTGTGGATGTTCAGTCTCAGATGCTGCTTGAGCTCTAGATATTTTCTAGAGAGCAAAGAGCTTTGATTACTTACGAGCTGGTTTGTTGGGCTTTTTGTTTGGTGGTCGGTTTTTTTTGGTTGGTTGTTTTTTTTTGTTTTATTTTGGTTGTTACTTTTATGGAGCTGTGGTTGGTTGGTTTGGGGTTTTTTTTGGTTGGTTATTGGCTTTTGATTTTTTTATTAGCCCAGCCATGCTACCTTTCAGAATCTGCCTGAGATTCTGGCAGCATCTGGGCGCAGAGATGGACTTTACCTTGCCAGGATGGCTCCATATTTAGCAGGAGAAATACTGCAGCATGGAAGAGCCTCCAGTTCTGCAGCACCGGATAGTCTGTAACAGTCACTGAGCTGAGAAACACAATGAAGCTGCTGTGCTCAGAGCAGTATCAGCAGACAGCTGCACACAGTCATTTCTTCAGCTCTGCTTGTCACTTGCAGAACTATCTGCTTCATATATCGCAGTGAGTAATCCTGATACATTGGTCATAAAAGGTGGAGGCACTCAGATTGCTGTGTCATGCCAGAGGAGTTCTGCTGCGTTACACCCATGTCAAGCCAGAGAAGTGCTCACCTTGCAGAAATCTCATTTGTCTTTCGTTCACATAGGTCAGATCTGCTGCTGTGCAGGCAGATAAAAAATTATGGCAAAAGAAATGCTAATCCTTCCCAGAAAGGAAATGCCATTTTTGGAGGAGTTAAAAAGATGATTGTCTCATTAGGTGTCTTACTCCAAGTTTGCCAGCCTCAAGTTTCATCACCCTTTGCTGGGTATTCTCTTGCCTGAGGACAAGGTTCTTTTGGTCTTGGTAACTTTCCTGTGTTTCTCAGAGGAAAAGTGATAACTGAACCAGTAAGAATATGGACTTTCTAATTGTCTGAATAATTAGAACTTACACTGGGAAATTTGTTTCAACCACCACTTTTCTGGAGCTGTTGCTTTGGTGTGGGTACTTTTTAGTCGGTTTGGAGGGGTTGCTTATTTTGTTTAGTGGGTTGTTTTATTTGCTAGTGCTGATTAAAAAAAAAAAGGTATAAAAGCCCAAAACGAACCAACACCATCAGCAATGGCCTTTCTCCATCAGAGAGACACTTATTTAATTGAAGCGACTATCTTTAAGGAGCAGATCATAGGCAGAAGTCTTCTGAGCTGTGGTTTCAACCTGAGGAAGGAGGAAAGCAGTTACCTGAGGAAGGGGAAGCACAGGGTTTCAGGAGAGGGAAGTGAGTATGATGAGAGGGCTTGTAAAAATAACAAAAAATAATAATGAGTGCCTCTGTGGTGCAAGACCAAGGATGGAAAACAGACCATCTTGTGGAGGCTGGGGCGGGGAGGTAGGTTGTGTCAGGAGTTCTGATGAGTGTGTGACAGTGGCAGAGAAGTTAGGATGGAGGGGGAATTGGTGAAAATGAGAATAATCAATGGAAGACCAAGGTGAGACCAGATGACTTTGATCAGCTGAAATGATTTAAGAATTTTGAGAGCAGAAGCTGATACAAGATGCCAGAAAAAAAAAAAATAAGGTGTGCTGGTCAAAGAGGAGGACTTTGTGACAAAGCTTTCACCAAGGAGGTGTTGACATCATTGAAAACTTAGGTAAATTAATCTCCACAGCTTTCTGCTTTCCTGAAGGCATCTTCCACAGGCTTCTGTTCCACCTCCAGGTAACAGTCTCTTTCTGAACTGCTACTCTCTGCTGCTGCCTCTCTTCTTTCAACTCCCTCCTGAAAACTTTTCTCTGTTAAATGTCTTTCAAGGAATGAAATGATTGAATTTGGCTGGACTAAGTGACACATGCATGTGTGTGACACAAAATATTTTGTGAACCCTACCAAAAAAAAAAATAAATAAATTCTCTTTTAATAGATCATGTTCCTGCCTTCTCTGTCTTCCTTTCTGCTTCATCCTTCCAGAATGCAAGAAGGAATTTTGTGTTTTCTCTTGTGTTTTTTGTTCAGTGTGGTAGATGACACTAAAAAGAAGTAATTTCTAAATTGTTGAAAGTATCCAACTACCAAGTGATACAGTAAGACGTGATGGATCCCGTTCTGGGCACGCTTCTGTCAGCAAATGCAGATAGGTGATTTGCATTTGACTTTTCGATTTTGATCTTGGCAATTAAGGAATAAAATAATACTGGCAAGTGCTTCTGGTGAAAATTATTTTGAAGTAATCTTTTGAAATAAAGAAGATCTGAGATCAGATGACCAAGGAAAATTATTGTTTTAAAAAGTCATTTTCAGCAACCTTATGGAGCTGGTAAATAGTTTCTCCTAAGAAGATTATCTGAGAGACAGAGAAGTGCGTGAGAATTAGCAGTTAAGGAGGTACTTTTGAATGCATAATGGAGATTATCTGTCCTGCTGCAAAGGACAGATGGGATGCACATTAAGAGACTGTTATGGCTAGATCAGATACTCCTTTTGCTTTACAGCAGTTTAAGGATTTATTTATAAAGTGAAAAGCAAGTGTGCAAAATCACAAAATTGATTTCAGTTAGCAGAGGATTTAAATAAGAACAAGGAAAGTCTTGTGTTGCATGAAAAGGAAGAAGAAAACAATTTGCAAATCGGTCAGCAGCAAGATACATAACTAACAATGTGGGGAGGGGTAGAGTATGACTGATTTGATGTGTGTTATATAAAGTGCTTGACAGATAATCAGCTAAATTAATAGGAAAAAAAAAAAAACACCTAACCAAACCCCACAACCCTAGTAATAGCCAGAGCAGAGAGACACTGCTAAAAATACAGAGGTAAGACAGTACAGGGCCTGATAAAATCTACTGAATAGTACCTTAGGATGTAGTTGAAATAATCTTTCTACTGTTTGAAATCATCTTTGAGAATTCACAGATTAGAGAGAGACTGCTGAGGATGGGAGATGGAAAGGAATAGCGTTTGTGTCTGAAAGGAGGAGGGGGAGAAAGGCCTGGATAACTACAGATATTTTTATCCAACTTGAATTTTGGAAATGTCTGTAAGTACTTTTGGAAGTAATTAGACCCGGGTTGTCTAGAGCAAATCACGTCAAATCGATATGCTTTCCTTGTTTGGCAGGCAACCGATAAGCAGGAGAAGAGATGTGGAAGGTGGATATTTTGACTAAAGCTCTCGCACGGTTCGAGACGTTTTCATAAGTAATCTATAGCCTGAATATAATTTCTATGAAGAGGGTGCATAGTTGTGCAAAAAAAATCTAAACCTGGTTCATTCTCAGTTCCAGTGTCTGACCATTCTCATCAAAGAAAATGTCTTCCTTGTGTCCAATCTAAAATCTACCCTCTTTAAGTTTAAAACAGTTGCTTGTTGTCCTGTTGCTGTAAGCCTTTGTAAAAAGTCCTCTCTGGCTTTCCTGTAGGCTCTCTTTAGGTATTAAAAGGCTGCTATGAGGTCTTCTGGAGCCTTCTCCAGGCTGAACAACCCCAACTCTCTCAGCCTGTCCTCATAGGAGAGGTGTTCCAGCCCTCAGATCATTTTTGTGACCCTCTTCTGGACCCACTCCACCAAATCCATGTCTCTCTTGTACGAGGGAACCCCAGAGCTGGACCCAACACTGCAGGTGAGGTCTCAGCAGAGCAGAGGGGCAGAATCCCCTCTCTTGACCTGGTGGCCACGTTGCCTTGGATGCAGCCCAGGGTGTAATTTCTGGATGTACAGCAGACAGCACATATCGCTTGTTCTCTCTTTGCTACGTTGCCACTGGGCTACCGTGGCCAGCTTTCAGTGTGCTCTAGAGCAAGTGCAGACAACTGGAGAGAAGGTGGCACAGCTACCAGAATATTAGAATCTTATCAAAGAGGCTGGATGGCAGCCCTTCTGATGGCACCGTTACAGGGCTTACACTCTTCTAGCTCATCACTGGGGAGTGGGGTAGCTCTGCTTCTGGAAGTTATGGGTTTGTGGAATAAAAGTCTGCTCCTGCTCAGTGCCTGGGTAGTAGCTTGCAAAAGGCAGGAACTTTCTGACTGTGTTGTAAAGCTGACTGAAAGCTCTCGAGCTGTGGGTATCGCAGTGTTCTTAGGTGTGTTAATTCTGTCGAGTGGCAGTTCATTAGTTTGGGTTCTGTGCTAATGTGGCCGCTGGTCAGTTGAAGTTTGCTCTTGCAGGTGTGCCCTTTGTCTCTTCATGCTGGTGAGACTTTTCAGATGAACGTTGGTTGGTTGGTCTTTTTCTCAAAAAAATGAGATTTTGTGTTGCTATCTTGTTTACAGATGCTAAAAAGAAAACTCCTGGAGTGTTAAAGGTTGTACCTTTATCTTTAGAAGAAGCTGATTCTATTAGAGGAATTCCAGGGCTGTGATACCAGGCAGCTTTCTGCAGGCCACTGCGAGTCCTTGAACCATAATCTGAGAACCGTTGAACTAAAGAAAATTCTCATTAATCCCAAGGGCTGGGAGTGAAGCCAAGTGCTGGGCCATAACAGTAATAAGCATGCTGCTTACATTAGACAGCAGTAAATTATTGTCATACTTAAAGTTTTAGTGGTTTGGGAAGTTGATGCATTTTTATCTGAATTTTTAAAATAAATGAATAAAGACGAAAAATGTTTAGAAATCTGTGTCTTGCTTTTGTAGCAGATAACCAGACTGAAACTCTTGAAAAATCTGTAGTGATTTAAGGTACCGGCCCAAAATATAATGCCCAAAGTAGCGATGTTTCTTGGGGTAGGGGAAGGAGCTTGGTGTCACCAAGTATTGCTGAATAAAAACACTTCCAGCCCTGAAAACAGGAGATTGCTTGATGCATCCTGCATCCGAGAAAATCGCAGGCAATATATTTGAATGTCCTTGGCTTGGTGTTTGCTAAAACTTCTGCTCTAGCTTTAACTATATTATATAGTTTTATAGCTTATATAGTTTTACGGTGAAACAGAAGCAGAGCAAATGGACATTAAGAATTTTATGAAGAAATGGTCTTGAGTAAAGAGGAATTACTTTGGGAATAAGTAATTAGTAAAAGTATACTAAAATGTGGAATGAAATATGTCTCCCAACAGCTACAGATTGGTGTATATTAAACTACTCTATTTTGAGACCACTTATCTGTAGGAAGGTACCCTTGCTTTCAGCCTTTTTTGATTTATTTTCACCTAAATATCTTCCTTCAGAGCTGAGGTTTATATGTAGGAAGGCCAGATCTACTGCACTTCTGATGTGAGTGCGCTGTAGAGAAAGTCTGTGGATTGTGCTGAGGGACTCGTAGCATGGACTTACTTTTAGTTGCAAGTTTGTCCCTCTTAATTAAATACTAGTATCACATACTGACTAAGCACAGAGTTTTCAGTTTCAGTTGAGAAGTGTAAATTCTGTTCTTAAGGTTACAGCTGAGGCTGCTTCTGCAGCGTTGTGATTTGCAGCTGGGTGCGGGTGTAGTCTGTGCATCAGGCCTGGTCTGGGAGACCCAGCTGAAGACGTAACCTCCCCCGTGAACAGGTTGCTTCCCTTTATTTTGACTGTCTACTTTCCCCAACATTGCTAGTCCCAGGTCTTCTCATCTCACTTAGAATCAATCTGCACCAAACTTCAATGCTTTGAAAATCTCATCAACCTCCAAACCAGACTCCTCGAGTCCACACGTTCATCTCCAGCTCAGCAGGTACACGTGGTCCAACCTGCACAGTGACATTTGCAAGGGATCTACCTTTCTTGGACACAAAGACAGTGTGAAATAGTGCCCCAGAACAAGAAAATGGACTCTCTAAGACACTAATAATTATTTTTGCATGTCCTGCTTGTTCTTTAAGAAACTTGTTCATAAAAAGAATAAATTCTACACTCAGCTACCCCTCTGCCTGCCAGTCACTGGGCCTGTGGCCTTCTTACCCATTGCTCTGCATTCAGCCCTCTGTGCAGACCAGTTTCAGTTTCCTAAGGCCAGTCCACTATCTTTTTAATACCATCCTGTTGCTGATATATTTTTTGCATCAGGAAATGAAAATGATTTTGATAGAGAGCACTGCTGGTTTTAGCTGTAAGATAGGATTAGTCTACTTTCCAATTCTTGTTTCTAAACAAAATCTGTGCCAACTGGAAATTACCCAGTTAGTTGAAAAATGACACGGGAGCAGTTTGGTCAGGAATATTTGCTTTTTCACCCTGGGGCTTCTTCCGTCTGCCTAATAAAACAATTATCATGGTAAGACTGAAATTCCCTTGTCCGTGTCGTGTCTGGTAGCGGACAGTACTGGCAGCTCTTAGGCAGATAGAAACCATTGCTTCTTTTTCTGCCTTTATGTACCTTATACAGAGCCTGGGTCTGTCATCTCAATAACCCTTTCTTGGCTGCTGGGAAGCTGCTTACAAGGTCCACCTAAAAAACCGGTCTTCTGGCCTACACAAGCCCAGCTTTCTGATGTGCTAAATTGTTGATTTCATTAGGTACTGTAACAAGATAAGGTTCCAGAGGCTGACAAAACATTGTGGAATACTGGAAATAAAAACATGCTGTTGCAATTTTGAAAATTAGGCAGGTAGACCAGCATATGGCATTTCTTTGATAGTTCAGCATCTGGGCAGCTCGGGCTCCTGGAGTCCTCTAAAGACTGGCACCTCGGATGGGGCAGAAAACAGCCACTCCAAGTGTAAAAAATGTTTCAAGCACATTATTTTTACACCGAATTTCATTCAAGCTGGAAAGCATCTTCTTTATTTGTATGACAATGCTGAAATGGGTTTTACAGTGACAACACAGAAGCAGCATGGAGGAGAAAGTGTTTCATCTCTGTTTAGGCAAATGCTTTCCATCTATTTTCTGCCATGGTCTGCAAAATCAAATTCGCAGTTAAACCTTTCAGAGTGTTAGCAGCATTAAGATCAATTATACCCAGCAGATTATTAGCTCATCTGCAGGCACCAGATCAGTGAATGTGGGAGAATGAGATCCATGCAGTCTTTTAGAGTTGTCTCTTTCAGTACAATATATAAATATTTTAGACTATGGAAGTTCTGCCATTTGAAGTTGGGAGGAACTGGCTATTACCTGTAGTTGTCACACACAGGTGTCTTTCCATTCTTTGACAGCACAATTCCTGCTGTGAGGAAAACCTATATCCTATGTCACGATAAAAAAATTGATTTTTTTTTTTTTTCCTCTTCAGATAAATTCGTCAAGCTCAAATCTTTTCTTATAAACAATTAGTGAAGGAAGGCCTATGAAGAGCAAAATAGGTTAAAAAGAAAATATACATAAAGAACTGCTGATGAAAATGGTGAGAGACAGAAGGAGACTTTCATGAATCATAAAAGCCTTTTCTGGAAATAATTTTGCTTAAGAGATTGCAGCAAGTCAACATATTTTTTTCTCAATCTCTCCATTTAAAAGAGATGCCAGAGTTCTGAACTATGTTTTAAGGTTGTTTATTTCACCTTATTTTCCTCTGCCATTATTTATTTTTTCCCCACTTAGGCCACTTCCTTGGTTTACAGTGAAATTAGGAACTAGAACAAGTTAATGTATTTTAAAACTCTATTGATCTCTCCTGTTTAGCAAGATGTGAAGGGATTTGCTGTATTAAGCAAGCACAGAATGCAGAATGCTGAGCTACGGTGTAAATGGCTCATGTGACCCCGGAGCCTCAAATCCTTCTGTTGGCCCATCAGGAAAAATTTGAGTTGTATGTGGCATCCGTTCAGGTCCAATGTGTTGCTGTGTGCCCAGTGTGCTCCTGTTCCACCAGCCACACCGAGCTGGGTGTACAAAGACTGAAGAGGTCAGAACAGGGCTGAAATGGGTCCTAGGAAGAGTTCCCCATATCCCTCTTGTTTGTCACATTTGTAAGCAGAAAGTCTCCTCTCTGTATATCCTTGCTCCTTTTCAGCCCAAGGATGACTTTTTTTTTTCAGTTTTCTTTTTACCCCTTCCTTACATGTTTATTTCTGATCCTTTTTTCATATAGCACGAAGCTTGAAACACCCTTCACACGTAGTTCTGTGGGTTTGCTCTAGATTCCATTCAGCCACTTAACTGGAGACAGCGAGTTCCTGTCCTTGATGTATCGTCACTGCCCAAAGAGACTCCACTCGTAGAGGCTGTAGCTTCTCCGAGCTGCTCAAACGTACACAGACAGCAGCAGACCTGCTGGAGTAATTTGCAAGTGAAGTGTAAGACAGAGAGTGACAGATGGTTGAGACAGACTGGCAAGAATGAGAAACAGTCAAACAATACAAGCAGAGTGTTAGACGGTGGTCACAGGGCTGCGGATTCTGCCCACTAACTGTGGGCTGCTGTGCTGGGGAGACAGGCAAGAGAGGACACCAGGAGACTCTTGGTTTTCTGGTTTAGTGCAGAGTTGCAAAGCAAGGCTTGATGCCATGAATGAAAACTGACTTCTACATTTTTGTCTCCAGGTAGACTGGTTTCCTGTGTACCTGAAGCTACATTTTAGCAGGATTTTGTTTGTTTGTTTTTTTTACTATATTTCTGAGGATGTGCATTGGTGGATCAATAGTTTTCCTTTGTACCATTTTTGATGCTTAAATACCATTTATGGAGAAGCATGAGATTAGATTATCCTCTGCTCTTTTACTTTTTCATTTAACAGTTGCTTTCAAAATTCTCAATGTCCTTTCTAAATCCAGACAAGTTGAAATTGTATTTTTAGTCATGTTGTGCAGTTTGCAGTTGCTGGGGATAGGGAAGGGAAAAAGCATTCCCCACGACTGGGATGAGAAATGGCTGAACCGCTCAAACGTCGATTGCTGTAGGTGGAATTGGAAATCAGGAATGGGCAAGGCAAGCATTTTATTTGTTTAAGCTGTCCTATGGCTTTTCCTGGCTTATTTTTCTAGTTTAACTGGGTTGACAGAGACAGGGAATGAATAGTATGTATTTTATGGTTCTTTTACAGCATTACAGCTCTGAGAGTATAAATAAAACAAACTTTCTCAGCTCTTAGTGTTCTCTTTATTATATTTCATTCTTGCATTTAGCATTTTGTTCGGTGACGTCCTGATTCTGCGTCACTGACAGCAACAGAGGTGTCACTTCAAGAGGCTCAGTAACAGATTTTTAAGAGACTGAGCTTTCTAAATACTCTGTCTGGGGTTTTATGTGCTTGTAGAAGACGCTCCTGAATGAGTTATGGAAACACTGCTTCTGCTCCCATAGTTGCTCAGAGTGGGTACTGTGACTATAAGTGAGTGTGTCGTCACCTCAGTGTCACCACACAGCACAGTGGGATACCTCAGAAGCGTTGAGGAGATGAAACTTAAGTTGTCAAAGATAAATGAAAAGTAGTATGGTAAAAAGATGGATGTTTATGTAGCTTTTATTTTACTCAGCTTCTCATAATGCGAAACTTCAGTCATAGTTTCCTGCACAAGTTTGAATACAAGTCCCTTATTTATTATTGTCCATAGCACTTTTTCTTTTTTTTTTTTTTTTGGCTTTCCCAGGAATGCCAGCTAACTAATCTTATAAGAGATACTGATTTGTGTCTACACTGGCATTTTTAGTCTGAGTTGGGGATTCTTATGAGGCAACTTTTCTGTTGATCTTCGTTAACTGTGCTTTTCATCCACAGAGCAGTTCATGAACTGGATAGCGTTCAGATGGAATTACTATAGAAGATGCTCTCCACTAGTGTGCCAAACATGCTCCAACTGCTAATGGGCATTCAGTCCATGGCACCTGATCAGAAAGTCCTCAGCACCAACTGTCTTGCTGTAGAGATCTGCTCCTATTAGAACACCCTCAGTGATACAAACATAGCAGCTATTGGTAAAAACTAATTAAGGTTGGGCTTCTTCCTTGGTTCTAACCAGAACTAAATTAAACTAAATTAAACTAAATTAACATAATAGGAACTTTAGAAATTTCTGAAACTGGCTAAACATATACACAGTAATTTGTTCCTTGTGCTACCAATTAATCCTTGGGCTTAAACATTTGCAGCAACGAGACAAGACCGATAGCCAGTGTTGTACTATGTACATTCTTAAAGCCAATGCAGATGAGCAACTTGGAGTTCACTGCATACTTTATCTACTCAGTTATTCTTTGAATTCTTAAATCAAAAAAAGGCGCTTTTTTGTTTTGTTTTTTTTTCAGGACAGCCTGGTTTTTCTTCACATCTTTGTTGTTCACATCTTTGTCATTCTCAAGCCAAAATGTAAGGCTGTTATTCGGAAAACAGGAATTGCATTAAATCCTCCACAAACCTGTTCTTGTTTTTTTTGGTGCTTTGTTTTTCCACTGCCAAGTATGATGCAGAAGAGTAAAAAAGAAAAAGTATTGAGTGATGTAACACAAAACCGTAGCCAGCACAGGAATCAAAAATAGTTTCTTGGAGAACAAAGGACAGAGTCTCTACAGAACTGGGCAGGAAACTAATTGATCTGGTCAGAGAATGTGCACTTGGCCAGCCGGCTGGAAACGGCACTTCCAGCGTTGCAGGGAGCCAATATGGCAGCTGGAACTGGAGTGCTTCAAATACGGCGTGCTCAGAAAAGCTGTTTCTGGTGATACCATAAAATACTAGTGCTCATATAAAAAAGGAATGTAAAAGTCTGGATTTTTCTGTTAGCTCAATCGTTGGGTGTGAAATTGAATTGAGAAGTCTCCAAGCTATATTAAATCACCCCCTTGGCATTGCCACAGGAACAATTTATTTCATCTTGAAGGAGCCTTTGGTTTCCAGATCAGTGGAGCTAAGCGGGAGGAATGTGCGTCACATTGAGGTAAACAGGGATGTGAGCTGGTTAAAAACAGAAAAGGCAACACAGCAAAATTCTGTGCCCCTGACATTTGTCAGCCTCTTCTGAAATGTGAATGCCTTTTCCATTAAGCTTTGGGGCAGATACTATCTCTGTACCTTTTGTTGTGCTGATGAGTTGGAAGCCGAACATAAATTTATGTAGTTCAGCTGATTTTTTTTTTCAGGAGGCAAGTCTGTCCTGGTTTGCTCACCAGGAGGTTTGCAAGGCTATTGCAGTGCTGTCGTGCCTTGGTGGCCTGTCCTTATGCAGGAGGAGTGGTAGTGAGGGATGGCTTAGTCCCACTGTGAGGTGAGCCATCAAGCTTCTTTCAGTTTCCTACCAGTTTTTGTTATCACAAGTTTTGGTGAGCTGATGAATTACAAATGTCTGTGCCACACCGTGTAACGTCCACTTTACTTTCTCAAAGTCTCTCCCTGGACCGAGACACTGCATCTTTAAGGAGTAAGGATTACAGCAAATATTTCTCCTGTCAGAATGATTTTGGCACAAAGCGAAGGGAAAACCCAGGGCACAGGGATCTTCAGGATCTAAAAGTTCTATGCCAGTGCCTCCAGAACAGCCCTGTGTGCCAAGGGAACGCGGCAGCGCCTGTGAGCCGTGGAGCAGGGCTGGGTGCAGACCCGCTTGGTGGCCAGCGTGTGTTCTCTTTGGGGTTGGTTCCCTGCAAAGTGCAGAGCAATGAGGTCGCTTAACATCACGTCTGGAATACAAAATGTAAACATAATAATACATACTAGAACTTGAAGGTATTGGGACTCCCTTTATCATTAACAGGATTGCAGTAGTGTAAGCAAATTGGTCTTAATTTAACTGCAGAGAATAAGATTTAATGCATTTTTGTATTGACCTGCCCATCTCAAAGCCCAGCCTTAAAATCTATTTTGGCTCACAATTTACCTGACCTTCAGCTCTTAGAAACAACAGAAAGCCAAGCACAGGCTGCATGAACTGAGGTAGCAAACCTGGGTTGATTTGTTCATGTACTGAGACAACTGTGCAATTTAGGAAGAGGCTAATTAGTGCTGTGTATAACAGAAATAAATAAACCCATGTTCTTTTCACCCGTCTCAGTAGAGCTCTGCTCTTAACTTCAGGAAGAGATGAGCAAAACTTTGTCCTTTGTTCCAAGGTAAGAACCACTCCTTTAGACAGTACAGTAGCCAGGCACTCATTGCAGAGTACTTTGTAATTCTGGTTACCTAAAAAAACCAACCCAGTTTTCCCTGTTCCCTGCCCCCCTTCAAAACTTCTTGATGTAGAAATGTTAACAGTCTTAAAATGTACCCTGGTGAATGACAGGTGGTAGGACACTTTTTTTTCTACTGCATTATTTTGATGCCATTTTCACTTCTGGGAATGTATGACGGATTCCCTTTGATAACAGAAGAAACTTCCTGCAAACCAACATTCAAACGGTCAGATTCAGTCAGAATATTGTATTCAAATAACACCCTGTCCCGCTGGTGAGGAGGAATTTGGAAGATCTCACGCTCTTGGCTACAGCTGCTTTCAGTGGAAGGTGAAATAAAAAGCTTAGACCCTCAACACTGTGCCTTAAGGTGATCTCTGAATAATAAATTTGTATTTTCTCCTCCTGCTATTTCTTAAAGACATGAGGACAAGACCACAGGAGCACTTTATTGATATTCATCATAACCAGTTTAAGATATTTCCTCCCTTTTCAGCACTCCTGGGATTTTAACTGAGAACCGATAGTGCTTTTTCCTGGGCATTTTCAAAGCTTCCCAGTAAGTTTTATGTTTTTAGAAGCAGAGAAGTTGACCATCAATTAGGCTGCTGTCTACACTGGCTCCTAGCAGGAGCTCTTGCCATGTAAGGAATTTTCACGTGAGTTCCATCAAGCTGCCTGCTTTTTTCCTGTGGCTCAGGAAATAATTGTTAAAAGCACCCTGTTCTTTAAAGTTCTGTGTAGACAAATTAGAGCCTTTTTTTTTTTCCCCCCATTTATTTATTTATTTAGACTTTCAGAAATGCCTGCTGCTGTCCTTTAATCTTTTCTTCCTGTCCTTATTGGTAATTTTGCTACTCCTGGGCCAAGGGCACTTTGAAATTGTAAGGGTTTAGTGCTAAGTAACCTCCTCGGTTTGAGCCTAAATCTTTTAATGGGCAGTCTGTTTCCTACCAGTGCTGCTGGTTATCTTCATTCAGATAATTATTTTCCCTTCACATCCTTTACTGCTTTCCTTATACTTAGGTGTAGCATAAAACACACTGTACCCAAGTTTCTGTTTCCCAAGGTGAGATTGTCTACATTGACCTCCTGTGATGGGC
Source organism: Chloroceryle amazona (assembly GCA_027560015.1). NCBI lineage: Eukaryota > Metazoa > Chordata > Aves > Coraciiformes > Cerylidae > Chloroceryle > Chloroceryle amazona. The sequence goes on along the minus strand of JANHFX010022932.1, from coordinate 26,185 downwards.
TCGCTACTTCTCTGATCATCCTTGCAGTTGTCTTCTGTTGCTCTTCCAGCTTCCCTCCGTTTTCCTTAATCCTGGAGGACAGGAGCCATACACAATATCCAGGCTAGGTCGCAACAAAACCTTTCACGTGACGTTGACATATCCCAAGCCTGAAATTACTTCCCAATGGTATTTTCTAGGTTTCTGTATTAGTATTTTTTGAAATGTGTGCCACTTCAGTGACTCCTTTATTCCCTCTTGAGTTACCCGTTGTGCCCATCCACTTTGCTCTAAGCAGGGAATTATTCTGTTGGCAGAATGTTTTTGTTACTAGACTCCTTGGTGCACAGAAGCACCCTCTTTTCTGCGAGGGTGATGAGACACTGAAACAAGGTGTGGATGCTTCAGCCCTGGAAGTGTTTAAGACCAGGCTGGATGAGGCTTTGAGCAACCTGGTTTAGTGGGAGGTGTCCCTGCCCATGGCAGGGGGGGTGGGAACCAGATGCTCTTTACTGTCCCTTCCAACTCAAGGCATTTTCTGATCCCCTTCGCCCTCTCCTCTCCTCCTTCGCCCTCTCCTCTCCTCCTTCGCCCTCTCCTCTCCTCCTTCGCCCTCTCCTCTCCTCCTTCGCCCTCTCCTCT
>JANHFX010022932.1:5421-25464 GCA_027560015.1 Chloroceryle amazona | reverse complement strand
CCTTCGCCCTCTCCTCTCCTCCTTCGCCCTCTCCTCTCCTCCTTCGCCCTCTCCTCTCCTCCTTCGCCCTCTCCTCTGATTCTTCTCATGCCACACAAGAGTTGTGCAGTGTTGCAACCAGCATGGCTGTCTGGAATCAGAAAACATCTGACTGGGTGAGATGAGTTTAGTTCTTACAGGAAAGCTTCTAATTTCAGGAAAAACATATTTCATAATTGTATATTATGAAATAATTTGCAGCAGTTTCTCCATTGTATACAGTTAGTTCCTTGGCTTATCTTTTATATAAATGAACAGAAAAATAAAGTGGGAAAACCACTTGCCTTACTTTCTTGTAAAACTCTAGGAAAAAGAGTTAGACTAAAGTTTTAAATCATGACCATCTCCTAAATCAGATGTGTAACAAGGGTAATAATGAGAGTAAACACATTAAATAATAAAATGGAATTTGCGTTCAGGGTTCTAGGGCTGTAATCCAAAGCTCACTGATGTCTGTGGAAAGACTTCCATTGATTTGAATTAGGCCTTGGCTTTTGTCCTGACTGAGCACAATACCAGTGGAGCTATTCAGGAAAGAAATGTTTGGAAATAAATCACGGGAACTTGCTTTGTCAGAACCCAATTCACTTGCTAATTCAGGCAGTCATGTTTTACAATGCTTGTCGTGTCTACACTTTGTCATAGTGCCTCACATGAGCTAACCAAATTCAATCTCTTAAAAAAATTAAAAAAAAAAACATTTGCCACAGCTGCTGTAATGGGAAGGTTGTTTCTGGATCATTACTCTGATGTTTGAAACCTTCTTTAACTTCTAGTCTAAGTCTATTGATGCCAGTTGCTTCCACTTGATTTACATCAACACCATCTTCTAGTCTTTATATAGCTCTGATAAACTACTGATGATTGTCCCGTCTCCTCTCGGGCTTTGCTTTGTTTTGCTAAATAAGCTGAGCATTCTCATTTCTTATTCAGTAAATTCATTCCCTGCTGCCTTTATCTGAATCTATTCCTGTTTGGCTTCATCCATCAGGGATACAGGCAACAAAACCTGCATGTTTAAGGAGCTGTAATAGTGCTCTCTATAATGTTGTTAATACTTTTCCAGATACAACCAGTGTTTTGTTTGCCTCCTTATGGCTGCATTTCACCGATTTGCTTTTATTGTGTGACTTACAGGATCTTGGTTCCCAGGTGAGCTCCCATTTAGTGGCAGAAATAGCTCTGAGTCCAGGAGTATGCAGCTTTGCCCTTGTACTCAGAGGCTTTTAGCTTGCGTCTGTTACTCCAGTGCTCGTTTCTTCCTTGGATGGTTCTCTGTTTGTCCTTTGCATTGGCTGTCATAAATGATAACAATCAAGCTTCAGTCATCAGCAGACTTTATTAGTATGTTCCTACTTTGTGCTAATTTTGTTAATTAAAAAAACCCTCTAGTAACTGCTAGAGGTGGCAAATGATGGGTGATGGGAGCTGACGTAAGGTGACAGGAGCAAACTGGGGAGAGGTGCCCAGTGTTGTGCAAAGGAATAGCAAGATGAGGAGAGGGCATGGAGACGACAATGGAGAAGTGAGAACTTGTGCTGTATTGGTCAAATGGAGGTTACTCACATTTACCAGAGCGTTAATGGGTCTGAGACATACCTGGGATGGATGATGTGCCAAAATCCCAGAAATAAATGCACGACTCATGACTTTCTGCATTTTGACTTTTAAAAAGTAGCAACACTGCTGCTTAACTTTTTTTTTTTTCCAGAAGTTTTAGAAATATTCTGGAATTTTAAAGACTTTTTTTTTTAAAGTGTTTTAAAAATATCGAATCCTAAAAGCTCTTTAAAAGTCCTGAATTGAGAGGATTATAAGTCTTGAATAATTTATCCACCATACTTGAAAGGGAGAGAATTTGCTTAGCTCTTTAAAATGTATGATACATTTTCTTATAGATTGGAATGACTCTGAAAGACTTTTATCCAGATAAGTCCATTCAGCAGATATTAGAAGTCACAGGCAATAGCAATTAAGGCAGAAGGCCTTTTCCTGGGAATTAGTATCGAGTTGGGATGGCTCAAGATGCAGCTGAGGGCCATTAACTGCAGTTGGTGATTAATGACCTTTGCTGAGGTCATTATTATTATCAGCTGAAACAGAGAAAAATTCAGATGTGTGAATCTTTTTACTGAGATGCAGTTTCAGTGGGTGTAGGAGATGTGTCCTCACTGGGGATAGAGTGCCCTGTGTTAATAGAGCCCTCAAACAGAAGCCTTGATTTCTCCCCTCCCCATGGCATTTTTAGGAGCGTTAATCAAAGCTCAATCTCTAAAGCTGCACCAGTATCAAATTAAAAAGTAAGCAGAATAAAGTCTGTAGAGCTTTAATGTCCTCCCAGTATTACAACCGGTGACCAGTACTTAATCAGCTTTATTTAGAGATGCTTCCATCTGTCCCTTTCAGTGCCTAATGAGACTGCATCTCAGTATTGTCCAGAAATGCACCCAGAACTTTCCTTGTGCTCACAGTTCTCAGAACCACGTTTGAAATCTCATCTTCCCTTCCTCTGCTGCGTGTCCCTAACCAAGGTGCAGGTCCTGGGTTGCTGTGTGCGCTGTGCCCAGCGGGCAGCTCCAGGAAAATACTGCTGTCTCCATCCAGGGAGAATCTGTTTCCTGATAAATATTCCAGTGTCCAGACAAGTCCATGTGTGATTTCTTCCATGGTTAGTGAAATGTATATATATTTTTTTTTTAGATGAGGAATGATTTTATTGTTGACTTGAGGAAAACTAAGAGCTACTATAGGGGACTATATTCAATGTTCATCTTGCTGCTTCTTTTTAGCTTGTTCTAATACCACGATCATATACGTAGATCTAGGTACATATAAAAAAGAAATACACTGATATCTCTTAAATATATTTAAGTTTGTTTATTCTAAGGTGTTTTTAAAAAACAAATACTGAAGAAGTCTGAAATAGGTATTAGAGGTAATATGAAGACATAAGTTTTAAGTATTGTTATCTTTTATTTAGATTATACAGGGTCATATGTGTTTCTAAATGCTCCATAAATCCTACTTTACACATATACTGGTCCCCTGTCTCTCTCCCTTCCCCCAGCCCCGTTCCCCTGGTCGTGAAGGTTATAGCATCAAAATCATTGCAGGTTGTGACAGGACAGGACTGAGATGACTGCTGCTTTTGGCTGACCTTTATACAAATGTCACTGGCTGTAGACATCTGCTCAGGAAGATGGAATTTTGCAGGATTGTAAGCAAAGCAGTTAAAAACCGTAACGCTGGGGTGTGAAATGTTGACAGTGTTGACAATTGGAACATTAGGTGGTATGACTGGACCCACTTGTACAAACCTATCAACTTCACGCTGTCTGTGGGATTGCTGTGTGCCTTTACCCTCAACCAAGCCACTGAGCAGTCTCCTCTCTTCCCTCCTCCCAGGAATCTCCTGTGGTGAGAGGAAGAGGTGAGTGAGGTCAGGCAAAATGAAATGAAAATCATGAAAGCTTAATAGACCACAGGGAGGTTCCTCTGAGAGGGTGCCAGAGATGGAATATCAGTTATGGGGAAGGAGACCACAGAGTTGGCAGCAAATGAAAGGAGATCTGGTACGTGCCTGGTAATGTTTCATACTCCTGGCTACAAAACTGATCTGTGTTCCTGGTTAACTCTTTAGCAAAAGTGGTGTGCTGACAGTAGGTGCTCCCACGGTGCTGATGGTGCTCCCTGAGGCAGCTTCACTGCGCTCCACCATACATTTTGCTAAGAAGTTCTGGATTCTTTGTCTTGCTCGTAAGATCAACAAATGAGAAGTGAAGTATTGATGAGATTATGTAAACTGCATTTTTCTATTTCATCTTCTGCTGCTGCCTCTACCAGTTATCCACTTTAAGGGATAAGAAATTGTTTTCCTGGCTGAGAAGTAAAGAAGTTATATTTTAAAACATGGCAAATCGTGGTTGCTTGCAGATGCATCAAAGAAAATGTCAGGTTATTGTAATCATACAAACCCATGACACAAAAATCCTCAGAGCATGAAATGGTGTGGCAAATCATCTCAAATACTGTTTGGGGGGTTTTTTGAAAGAGTTTTTTATCCTAAAAGAGGAGGCTTTGCTCTGGCTGATTCTCCATCTTCGAAGACTTCAAGTCTTAGTTGCAATAGTAAAAATGTTAGGACTGTACGGGAGACTCGCTGGATGGCAGTTGAAAATCTGAGTAAACAAAGGCCAGACAAAATGGTAACTGCTCCCTTTCAGTCTCAATATTTTATGAATGAAAATTCATAAAATGTGTGAATAAAAAGACCTGTGCAAGTGTGTCAGAATTCATTTAAGGAATTTGGTTTCATCTGATGTGGAACTAGTCCTCTGTGTGTGTGTATTTTACAGAGAAATTGCAGAGACAGCCTGATCCTCTTGGGCTGCTAATGTACCTTTAACTTCTCTTGATGTCTAGGGCTGGGGCTGTGGCACACTTGTTAAGAAATAATAATAAATCCCTATTTGTGTCACAGGATGGTAGGGGTTGGAAGGGGCCTCTGGAGATCATCTGGTCTGACCCCCCTGACAGAGCAGGGTCACCCAGGGCAGGTTGCTCAGGATCACGTTCATGTGGGTTTTGAAAGTCTCCAGAGCAGGAGACTCCACAGCCTGTCTGGGCAGCCTGGGCCAGGCCCTGTCACAGTGAAGTTTTTCCTCATGATGGAACTTCCTGTGTTCCAGCTTGTGCCCGTTGTCCCTCATCCTGTCACTGGGCATCACTGAAAAGAGACTGGCCGCATCCCCTCGACACCCACCCTTCAGAGATGTGTAAACATTGATAAGATAAAGTTTCATGTGCTTTTGAACATGGAGTTCTAGTTTCATTTTTAAGCCTGAACTTTGCCTTTCGGACAGGTCACTGTTTTCAGTTACCTGTTTGGGTTTTCCTGCTGTTACAGGAACTCTCAAGAAATGAGCGTACATCTGCACCAGGTACTTAAATGACAAACCTCCAGAAAAAAATAGACCATGCAACACAAAATGACCCTGCAGTGTTGATGTGAAAGCAACCCTCAGTTACAGCAGGCCTGGCTTCTGTCTGCTGAATCCGCTGCAGTTCAGCACAGTGGTTTTGTACAGAGGAGACCACAGTTGTCTGGTATTTTCAGTCATATGCCCTTTTCAGCTTCATTTCCTAAGCCACTGTCACAATTTTGCTCGACTTTTACGAGAGGTGCAATAGCTGTTTGGATCTCAGTTTGAAGGCTCCTTCCACCCAAGGTTTTGCAGAGTTCAGAGCTTTCCTTCGTTTCTTTTCACACAGCTGTTACTAGTCTGTGGACCCCCACACCCAAAGGCCACCAGCTGAAACTTCCTGGTTAAACAGTTGTGGAGTTCCTGATAATCCTTTGACACAGATTGATGTGACAAAGTTAACCTTCAGCATTATTTCTTTTTCATTTCAGGAAAAATTTGAAGGCTTGTTCCGCGCCTACGATGACTGCGTGACGTTCCAGCTGTTCAAAAGCTTCAGGCGTGTGCGGATAAATTTTAGTAGTCCCAAATCAGCTGCTCGTGCCAGAATAGAGCTGCATGAAACACAGTTCAGAGGGAAGAAGTTGAAGTTGTATTTTGCACAGGTAATGAAATCTGGTATTTGGTTCGATGTCAGTACAAAGCTTTTATGGAAATATTGCAGGGTAATGCTGAATAAAAGTACTAAAGGTTTCCCCGATGCCAAATCCCTCGGCTAAAAGGCGACTTGAACATCCTTATGTTGTCTGAGCTTTACCTGTCCAGTGGGTCTGCAGTAAATTTAAAGGGCCACTTAGGACCCGAGTTGCTTATTGAACACACAGAAGGTACATAGCTGAGAGATGATTTATAGCACTGGGTATTTTCTCTGGGTAACTCTAACCATAAAAGAAAAAAGCCTGGTAATGTAAAGTATCATAAATTCATCCAAAAAAGTAGGGCAGAATTACTTATTGACCACAACCCTGAGCCACAGTCAGGCTTCCTCCTGACCTTTTGGGTTTTTTTTTAACTCGTGTCTGAGTTTTCTAAAGGAGATTCAGTAAGTTCAAGTAAAAGGAAGAAGGCAGGGGGAAAAGAATACCCCAGCCTGGGGGTGTAGGGGATTATATCCATCTGTTGGAAGCCAGGGGTGAGAGAATCCAGATGTCACACAGAATTTCTGAGGCTGGAATAAACCTCCAAGATCATCAAGTCCAGCCTATGACCCAACACCGTGACATCAGCGAGACCATGGCACTAAGCTCCACATCCAATGTACCACAGGCTGTGTGAGTTCTAGAGCCCAGCCAGGCTGGAGGAAGGTGAGGGAGGTTGAGAACCCAACCACCACCTCTTCAGAATGTATTTTAATGTGTTGTTGTGGCTTATGGGATATACTCCCTAGTGCTTATAAGCAATCTAAACGCGCTCTGAGCTGTCAGATTAGAGGCCTTAGGTGAAGGGCAGGCTCATCTGAAGATATCAATCAAACCAAAGAAGCAATTAAATTTTGAGCCTCTAAAGCCTGGTCAGAATAGGGGCTGTTTTGAGCCTAGGAAGAAACAGAACCTCAGGAAGAAACTACAGCTGTGAAAAAAAACCTATGCTTAATAGGTTAGAAGAGTTCAGAAGATCTTACAGTTGGACTTCAGTGTTGACAATCTACATTGAGCCTATTTTATATGCCTCAATCTCCTAGGTCTGCCTCTGATATTTTTCTGAAAGGCTTCAAAACTTTCTGTGAAGCAGATCTGAGAATCATTTTACCCTAACTGCCCAACGGAGAGGTTAATAGGAAACTTGGGCTAACAAAGAAAGAGAAAAATGTGCATAACAGTGATTAGTCTCCCTATCTAAGCTGATTTCCTGCAAAGCCATTTAGATAGCTTCACTATGCTCTTCAGCGCATGTGGTCTTAAAAGAGCCTCTTAGTTGTGTCCAGGGAATGAATATGTGCAAGCAGCTCAGTGTCTGGAGCAGCCCATGTTTATATGGGCCTGAGCCGGACGGGAAAAAAGCCCTTCCAGAGCTAGCAGTTGTGGGGAATATGGAGCTGAGGGACCCAAAGTGGCTCTCTGCCAAACCCATTCCTGTATTAGCAGGGTGCTGTCTCAGCCTTGCTGTCATGAAAAGGCACTTTATTGCTTCTGGGCTCGAGCTGGTTGTAAACTTGCTGCTATATAATTCATTTATGTTGAGACCTCTTTAATATACCAGAGAAAAAGCAAGAATTAAACTAGATAATTTAAGAGGGAAATAAAATGAGAACATTTAGTTGCAAATTACTAAAGAACTTTGGTTAAAGAAATCAGATCTTGAGAAACCTTTCCAAAGTTGCTGCTAAGGCCTCGGTGCAGGAGCTACTGGTTTCATGTCTAATGTCTATATTTAGGAGTTTAGGCTACTGGATCACAGCAATACCTTTTCAGCCTCAAAAATCTCTGAACTAGCAGCTGTGGATACCAAAGCTTTGCCTTTATCCTCAGAGGGCATATACAATAGGCACAAGCATTGTAGCTTTGCTCATATAACAGCCTCCCACGGTGTATTTACTGTAGAGGAACCATCTGTAAGGCTGAGATGAAATTAATCTCCAGGCCTTCTCTGCTGAGACTGACGCTGAATCCCCTCCTGGGTGGCATTTGGTAGAAGTGTACGACTTGAGTAATCATACCATTTACCCATCCTATACTAAACAATGTATTTATCATGCTTTAAAGATTCAGACCTCTGAGACAGATGGAGACAAGCTTCATTTGGCACCGCCACAGCCTGCAAAACAGTTTCTCATCTCGCCTCCAGCCTCCCCACCTGTAGGGTGGCAACCAATAGATGATGCAACACCTGTCATCAACTACGACCTCCTTTATGCAGTTTCTAAGCTAGGACCAGGTAAGTTTGTGATCCTTTTGTGAAAATGTGTCAGAAAAAGCACGTGAGAAATAGCAGTGTAGAGGAAGTTGGGGTGAGGCCCGTAAGTTGCATTAAAGCTTTGGATTTGGGTTATGTGTTAGCTGGCTCTCTGCTTAAGAATGAGTTTTACTGGGTGTACGTACAGGTTTATATCTTACCTGCAGCTGTTTGATTGAAGAGCAGGTCAAAGCTTGTTTACACAATTTATCGTGCTTGGGTTTGCACTTAGATAAGACAATGGATGATTTATATGGGGACTGGACAAATGCTTGTCCGTGAACTTGAGGAGCTTTTGCTTTAAATGACATCTGCTCAGTACTGCTTGCCAAGATGCAGAATAGCTCCCCAAACGTGGAGGCCAGAGTGCAGAACCCCTCCCGTTAACAAGTTTGTCGTGAGAGAACAGCACAGTTCAAGTGCCATTCCCCAGTTCTGGTGAGAGTGCTCTGGTGGGATTACCCATTTTCCTTTGGAAACAGTGCACAGAAGGAATGGGCTGAGCTGTAGCCTGCACCACATTAGGGTAGATGTCAATGGCTAATGCAGAGACACATTCTTCTGGCTTCCCATCTTTGAGCGGTGCCAGGGATTGAAACTAGCTGGTATTTTCAAAATAATGCTTTCCCTTAGAAAATGCTCATCTGGTGAAACCAAAACTTTTTGTAGGAGAGTATTACTTTTGAGTTACTTGTCACCTTTACAAGTAGGTGGTTGTTTTTTGTGTTGTTTGTTTGTTTTTTTTTTTCAAAGCTGTGATTTAAAAATACCAACATGGAAAACATTCCAGTTTCAGATCTAAGCACTATCATTTAGAAGTTGTCTACTTTACATTTGCAAACCATAAGAAAAAAAAAAATAGCTTGTTAAATAATTTTTCATATTGAAATAATGCACTTCAGCTCCAATCTAATAACAGTTGGGGGGGGATGAGCTCATGAAAATTTATCAGAGTTTATTTTTGAAATTCTTGTGAGATGAGAGAACTGTTTTCTCCCCAGCTGCTCTCTTGTTCGGAGACCAGCTTCAAATTGCAGACATCTTAACCACTGGGGCTTTTGTGTAACTGCACCAGAGCAACCCAGAGCTGACGTCTGTGGGGTGCAGGAAGAGATGTTTTGTGATTCACAAGGTTTGCAGGATCATCTCTTATCTTTTTTTTATATGTGATCTCTCACAGGACGGGGAATAAATATCAGGAGAGAATCAGAGATTCTGGTGGTTTATTCCCCTTCAGCAGGAAGGCCCCTAGAAAAGGGCTGTCAGGTGCAACACTTGGTACTGTATTGCCAGAATTGACGCTTAGCTTCTAAAGTGCTGAATAAAAGAAAAACAAAAAACCTCTCTCTTTTTTTTTTGTTTGTTTGGTTGTTTTTTTTTCCTTTGATGCAGCAGTGTTATAAATGGAAACATGTAAACGAATTCCCTGGCTAGCTGGGTAATAAATCAATTCCTGTTCTAGAGCAGTGGAATGTGAAATATCACTCATTGTCCCACGCTCTGGGACAGCTTTGCGTGAAGGTCATATTCACCCGTAGTTAAGGAGCCTGCAGGGAGCAATATGAAAAGTCACTGTGTGCTCTCTTCTTTCTATTTTTAGCACTTGTTAGAGAGATCAATTTTAGTTAACTGCAGTGGCGGGTTTAAAATAGTGTTGCAGTTCTCTGTTGTGCATTTACTATGTTTAGAATTTCATTGAAAAAACAAATCCCACCAAAACTCATTTCTCAGTATCACATCAGTAAAAGATGCTGCTGTACATCAGAGAACACTGACGTATTTTTTTTTCCATTCAAAAAAAGCACCATTAAAAAATGTAACTGTGGCTTATCAGCTATCAAAAACTACTCACTGGCACAGTTGTTTACAGAACTCTGAATGTCAGAGCCTGACTTCTGCGTCTTTAACGTGCAAGGAATCCGTGCTATTTTAAGTACACCGATTTGGTAAGACTAGTATCTGAGGACCAGGAACACTCATTCGACCGTGTAAATAGCGACTGGTTTCTTTCTATGTCCTCGGCACAAGGTGAGTGTTACTGACCTACTTCACTGGCAATGTAAGGTACACTGCTTGGACACAGCCCCACTCTATCTCCCATTCCACGAATGCAGGTCATCTCCTTTCACAGGACGCTGCCATAATCATCGTAGCCACAAAACTGGAGACTGAAGCTGTCCCCAGTCACAAAGGCTGGAAGATTCACTCCCAAGTGGAATGAATAGGCCAGGAGCTAGGTACCAGACTTGCTGGGTGGTGTCTTTTTTCCAGGCTCAGTTTTGGGACAGGTAATGGGTGTTTACACTCTTGTGGCTGCAGCAACACCCATCTGACACCTCAGAGGTCTAATGGAAAAGATTTCTTTTTGCTGTGCACCAAAGGATGCAGCTTTTGGTCCTTTGATATTAAATTGTGATTGGTAGGGGTGCGTTTACTTCTTAAGGAAGACCACGGCATGTTTAATTAAGTTTCTGGGTGATGTATGTTCTCATTTTCCACAGACACAGAACTTGAACTTCAAATGAGGCATAAACAGAACTCTGTAGACCAGTCAGAGCCAGCAACTCTACCTGTTCCTCTGCAATTTTTTCAGTATATTGGAAATAAGAAGTGGGATCATTAATCTCTGATGAAAAACACTCCCACAATCAAGAGATCTTCCAGTAGTTTAAAACACCGATGAGGGGACTGTGCTGGACTGTGCTGGATTGTGCTGGAGGAGGGTGGTAGTTTGGCTGTTTGCCTGCCAGCCCCAGGTTGTGTCTGTGCCTGGCCTGACTCAGACCTAGCTCTTTCGTACAGGAACGCCTGCACCACGCCGAGCTCTTGTCTGGTCTAGGCCCTCATCTCTATTCTGTAACAGTTTAAGGCTTGCGTTTCATCCCACTGAGGAATGCAGGAAATAATTTGATATGAGGTGGAGGAATCTCCAGTCTAGGCTGTGTCTGTCCAGCAGAGCTGCTCCGCTCAAAGAAAAGGCAGCTCTGTTTCCAGTACCCTTTACTAGTGCAGCAGTTTACAAATCTGCTACAAGGAAGATGGTGATGGTTTAAGTCCTCACTTTCTGGAAAGCAGTCCTACCCCTTCCCTATCTCCTGCCAGACCTGCATATTTTTTCCCTCCTTCCTCCATTACCTCTCTCTACCCTGTTACCCCCTTTCTTCTCAACAGACTGACTTGTGTGCTCTCGTTGGCCCAGTCTGCACTCTTCTGAGTGCCTTTCCCCAGGATCCCAGGTGCCACCCTGGCCTCCCCTGGCTGATCTCAGGCACTGCCTGGACAAATCACCTTTCTCCCATTGCTCTGATGCACAGATCGTGGCTCTGCTGATGGCATCTGCACTATACAACAGCATCACAGAATGGTTTGGAATAGAAAGGACCTCCAGAGGTCATCTGGTCCAAACCCCTGCAGTGAGCAGGGACATCCTCAGCTAGAACAGGTTCCTCAGAGCGTCATCAAGCCTGACCTTGAATGTCTCCAGGGATGGGGCCTCTAATGCCTCCCTGGGCACCCAGTTCCAGTGTTCCACCGCCCTCATTGTAAAGAACTTCTTCCTAATGTCCAATCTAAGTGTACCCTTCTGTAGTTTAAACCATTGCCCCTTGCCCTACTGCCACAGGCCCCTGTAAACAGTCCCTTTCCAGCTTTCTTGCAGGCTCCCTTCAGGTACTGGAAGGCTCCTCTTAAGTCACCCCAGAGCCTTCTCCAGGCTGAACAACCCAAATGCCCTCAGCCTGTCCTTGTAGGTGAGGTGCTCCAGCCCTCTAATTATTTTTGTGGCCCTCCTCTGGACCGGCTCCAACAGACCCATGTTCTTGTGTTGAGGGCTCCAGAACTGGACACAGTACTGCAGATGGGGTCTCACAAGAGTGGCAGGGCAGAATCACTTCTCTCGATCTGCTGGCCACGCTTCTTTAGATGCAGCCCAGGATGTGATTTGCCTTCTGGGCTGCAAGTGCACATTGTTGGCTCATGTCCAGCTTCTCACACAATGTAGGTCAACGTCCTAAGCATTCAATTGCTCCACATGCTCCCTGGTGTGATTTTGCCCTCTATCAGCTAGCACTCACCTCCACAGTTTCAGGCACCATTTCAAAACCAGTGCAGGCATCTCCAGTAGCCTGTATAGACAAATTTGTACCAGACTCAGTTTTCTCCACATTTCCTAGTCCTTCATCAGAATTCCAGCAGGTTTTGCATCTCCTCCCTGCCCTCGGCTACATGCAAAATACATTTTTCACATTACGAAAGCCTCATTCTGAAGTCTTACACACGATGGTCCACAGTGTCCACACTCTTGGGACACAAAGGAGGCCCTGCAGCCGTCTGTGCCTCTTGGCTGCTGGGTCTGTGAACGATTAGTGGTCAGAGGAGGGGTGGGATCAGGAACTCATTTTGGTCTCTGAGCAATTAAGATGTGGCTATTCCTGCCATGCTCTAACTGGGCTTCTTGAGGGTGCATGGCCCTGCTCTGCCCTGGGTTTGTCTCACCCTTGGAGAGAGAAGAGCAGGACCCTGCCCAGTAAAAGATGCACATGGAGACTTCAAAAAACATCTCACACAGCAGATTTTCTATGCCCAGGTGTTTCCAGACTTTCCTGTTTGTTCTCAGTGACTCAAAGCAAATGCTAAATACCTCATCTGACTTACAGAGAGGAGGAAAAGGGAGTGGAGGTGTGAGGGACAGGTAGGTGGATGATAAAATTTTGCCATCTCTGTCCTACCTCTCTCCTCTATTCTTCGTCTGCTTCTGCTCTTCCCTCCCCTTGCCAGGGGCAGGGCTCAGGAGAGCTGCTGGGTGCAGAAAGCTTCCCCTCTGCCTTGTTCTGTTGCCCAGGAGAGGAGAGGGCCCTTTTCCTTCAACAGCAGTAAGGGGCTGCCAGAGAGCAGCTCCTCCCTTTTGCCTACAGCAGATCCCTGTAGCGGAGGTACCCTGTGGGATGGGTCTGGTCTCTTCTGGCATAAAGCAGACAAGGAGCCGCCCGCTACCTGCACCGTATCATTTGTAAAGCACTGGGATGGAGGGACTGCAACTGGAAGGTATTTTTATGATGTTAACGACACGTTTCTCATGGAATGGTCAGCTCTCAACCCATTAACCTTTGATGATGAGTCAGAAGCAGGGATGAGGTGGCTGCACCATATCATTACCGTTTCTTCATTATTAATTAAGTACCCAAACATACTGTGCTGGGCAAACGTGTCTCATTAGACAAGGGATGCACCAGCGATGAAAGGTCACGGTGCTGACTCACAAAGGGATAGAAGATCGCACGCCGTTATTTTTCATTCTGAAAGAACGTGAAGTTGCTTTGTGCTGTGTTTGTGGTCATCTTTTGTGCATCACCCGAAGCTTTGGGTTTGTTTGCAGTTAATGTGGTCACAAAAGGTAGCGCCAAGTGATGTAAAAGCAGCAGAGTCCATTGTTAAATGCTGAAACTTCAAGTAAATTTCCGAGTTTGCATTGATATCTCAGCTTCTCTGAATACTTAACTTGCTGTGAAGGGACAGAGGCAGCCCAAAGACTGCTGGAGGAGAAAGACACCACTCCCCAGAAGGCTTTGCTGTAGCCTGTAAGAGTTCTCAAGGTGAGCAGGAGGAGCAGGAGTGAGTGGTCAGGCCACTCAGGACCTGAAAACAAAAGGGAGGCGGCATCAGAGACGACTGAGGGAACTGGGCAAATACTCGAGTGATTGGAACTCCAGAAGTCTCTCAGTCTTAAGTACACTAACTGAATTTCGGACCTTTAGCTTGGGACAGGCTGTGTCTTGTACACATAACTCGATTGCAGTGATTCAACCATGATTCCCCTCCTTTAACTGCTGTGGATGTAGCTCGAGATTTTATTTTTCTAAGTATGCTGGAGGTGTTGTTTAAGGGGAAAGAAAAAAAAATAAAGGCAAACAAAAAAACCACAGAACCAACCAAAACAACCCAAAAACAAGCAGAAGGGAAGGGGTAATCTGGTTGTATCTGTTGAATTGTAGTATTTTTCTGCAAACAATGGTTATATTTAGGACCAAGATCCAGCTGTGTAAAAGTCCAATAGTTGCTGTTGTTCTGTTCCTAGCTCAGCCATAAAAAGGTTTTCTGCAGTTTGAGCCCCAGCTCTGCAGGCATGAATAATTATGAGTACAGGACTGAGTCTGCAGCTCATTTATGCTCTGAAATAACTGTATGCCTTAAAAACCTGATTTATGAGTGCATCCCATTCTGATTTGCAAAGTGACATTAATTGCTGTTGCAGTTACTTATGCCAGAGGCATCTGAATATTTTTCCTCGTGTCTGTACTTATTTCCACTCTTCTTTTTCATCGGAAAGAGTCCTCTGGGAAGGATTTGAACGGTAAAAGAATGTGACATTTGAACTGGGATTATTACCTTTTAAGAGGGCAGTGAATCTGATTTACTTCACGTTGCTGGTGTAGGAGGAAGGGGCCGGGCGCTGTGTGCACAGCACTGCAGAGCTGCTTGTAGCTGACAGTGACCAATGTAGCCTTCAGTGCTGGTTGGCAGCATTGACGTCAGCCCATAGCTGAGAAATTAGCTGAAGCCCGCAGGGGAAATAGGCAAAGAACAACCATATAATTTCTCAATGCAGCACAACCAAGCTCTTTCTCTTTTTATATTTTAGCCTATCAGCAAGACCTGCGATGCTTTGCTCAATTTGGATTCAGAGGAAAGGCTGCCAAAAATAGAGCAGTTAAATGTCAACATTAATGGTATCACAGCAGTAAAACATTTCTCACAGCAAGATGCCTGACTTAGAGCTGTTATTCACTAGTTGCCTTCTATTTCTTAGGTAAAAATACAGCACGTCCTCTAGTCGCAAGCCACCCGTTCTTATTTGGACCAAGAATTTGGCAACACAAATACCACGTGAGCCCAGTCCTAGAGCTGCATTATGCTAATGCAGGACCAAACCTGCCACCCCACCCCTTCCTCACATGAATTACTCTGCCACAAAATTGCTAAGAAATAAAACTCTCAATGCATCTCAAACGGCAAGAGCTCTGAGGCAGAGACTGCTGTTTCAGTTTCACCCTACGGCTGGCGCTGCCGGCTGCTGCCTGGGGTGCAGGCAGGTAGAAGCTGCTGCCCCACAAACCCAGGCCAGCCAGGTGTATCTGGGACCTCACCTTGCTCAACACCTCGGGATGTTTTGCAGGCGCTACGCAGCGGTTTTGGAGCGCTTAGGAAAAACAATGCGAGCTGTCAGGCATGCGTGTGGTCACCGTAAGCCTATTTGATTTTAACTGCTGCGGCTTGTGGGATGAGAGGATGATGAAGGGCCCAGAGGGGGCCAGCACATTATCTGAACTGGTTTCTTTCTAGTTTTCAGTGCTGCGAATGGGTGTTTCTCACTTCTGAAAGACCAAGTCTCATCCTGTCGGAAATGTCACTGTTGGGACTTTCTTTATGGTCTTAAATGCCTTGCAATTTAATAACCGATACCTACTGCCATCCCGTGTGCAAGCCAAACCACATGTAGTGCCAACAGACAATCCAGGACTTAAAGTGCTACGTCTGATCCTGATTTTCCTTTGTTTGCTTGTGGACTCTTGCAGGGAATCACCTGAGCCATAATTCCTTCTCCTTGCAGGAGTACTGAGCAGACACTTAAGTAAGGAATGTGCATACTTAGAAAATGTAATGTACTTTTTAAGCGTTTATAGACTGAACTCCATAATCTCATCTGTAGAGACAGAATTTGTTACAGCTGCTTTGAATCTTAAAATCCGTCTGGAGCAAATATAAATATGGGGTTGTTTTGTTTGTTCTTTATTTCTGGAGCAAATGGAGGAATTGTTCGTGTCTGTCTCGAGGCAACAAGTTGTAGAATCTAGTGGACTTTAAATGGGATTGGAGCCATGCTAGACTGAAACAAAACAACATCAGCAAAACAGAACAGCTCTAGATATCCCCTCGGATCAAACTGTTGATAGGTTGGATTGCAGTCCCTCTTCTAAACCCGTGTTCTCTCTCCTCGTACTGTGGGTTTTTTCAGTGCTGTTGGTCACTCATACTGGTGCAGAACACCAGTATAGACACATTGTAGGTATTGTATTATGCCCTACAGAGCAATGATGGGTGCCTGCCATGGGCAGGATCCCCAGAGCTTGTGGTGAGAGCTTGGAGAGCTGAGCCAAGCTTGCCCTCACCTGCATTTAGGAGCAGCACCCACTCATTGCTCTCCGCAGGTGCAGGCGTGTTCTGCAGTGCCACAGTGCCACGGTCTGTGCTGCTACTCAGACTGTCATCTTCTCATCTAAATATTTTTCTCTGCTTCCAGGAGAGAAGTACGAGCTGCACGCAGGAACAGAGTCCACCCCCAGCGTGGTAGTGCACGTCTGTGACAGTGACATGGAAGAAGATGAGGACCCAAAGAATTCTCCAAAGCCAAAAATCATTCAAACCCGACGCCCTGGTCTGCCTCCTCCTGTATCTAACTGAGCCTCTCCGGCAGAAGCAGCACTTCTCTCCTCCAGCACAGCTCTTGGGTTTTGTTTGCTTTGTTTTGTTGACAGGCAGCCATTGCCTTTTTGAGTACCAGGACATTAAACTCATTGAAATCCCTTCACAGTAATCGAGCCTATGTAATACAAGGGCTAGGAAAAAGATCTTTGTATATGTAACCATATCACACACCAACTAATAAGGTTTTTGTTCTGGAAAGGACAAAACAAGGCTGAAGAAAGAAGGGAGGGTTTCAGTCTGAGGATTTTTTCACAGCTATAATTTGTATGCTGAAACACCACTACCAGAGAGATCTTTCAGGGTGGGCAATTAGGCTGATAACAGGTTTGATATTCAAACTCCCAGAATACTTGCTACTGCCCTTCAGCAAGCAGCCTTCTCAGCTCCCCAGCAGACCGTAGTCTTTTCCCTTTGCTCCTGTTTTGTTTGGGTTTTTTTCTCCTGAGGGGGGTATGTGTGTTGTTTTTAGTTCTACTAGCAGCTTGGTGGCCTTTTCACCCCCCTGGAATTTTCTGTAAGAAATATTATCTTTGCAACATTTTTAGAAACAGCAGAAAAATGCCCTTTTCTACCAACAGCTGTAGAGTACCCTGGTCCTAAAGGGTGTCAGGGATGTGAGAAAGAGCTCTCTGGGCTAAGGGGAAGGGCAGCAGCTTGCTGGAGGGTCTGGTGTCTTTCAGTCCTTCTCTCTAAGGAGGAGGGAGCCGGAATATCAACAGGGATTGCCATTTCTCTTCCATAAAGTTATGAGTGGTAATTGTCTCTGGGTTTGAGGAAGAAGGAGAAGCTGACTGCTTATTTAAGACGGGATTCATTGCGCTCTGTGGTAGCTGTAAGCTCTAGTAATGATACAGGCTGAATGCTTTCCTAGTGGTGTGTTGAATAGCCCTGAAACTGTTCATAATTACTCATGCATTTCTAATATGCAGACCTTTTTCCTCCCCATTTCCCGTGCTTTTTAAAGCCCTTTTTGAGCTGTATGCAGTTTGGGTTTGCGGAGGTGAGGAGAGGTTAGGTGGTATTCTTGTGTTGGGGTTTTTTGTTGTTGTTGTTGAGGTTTTGGGGGTTTTGTTGTTTTGTTTTGTTTTTTTAGGCCAAAGAAAACAGGACCATAATTACACACTTGAAATTAAACTGCATGCAATTGAATCCCCTTTTTTCACTTTGTCCTGCATGTTTCTTTCACTTGCAATGTATACTGGGTTACAAAACTGTTCCGTGTTTTCGTCATGGCCGACAGCAGACAGATACTGGATTGATTCCCTGTCTGCCAGACCTTCCATGATGAATTTTTTCTTTTCTTTCTTTTTTTTTTTTTTTAATGTGTACTTGTCATTTTGAGAACATATTTTCTAGACATTTGAGCTCAGATCTTGCATATATTTAAGCATGCGCTTAATTTATGCACATGAGTAGTTCCACTGAAATTAATACTGCAGAAAACTGAGCATATGTGTGAGATACGGTGGGGTTTTTAAGCTAATTAAGCTGCAGCTGTACTCCCAAAAGTGCCTCTAAAATGGCACAGCAAGATCCGCGGTTTAAAATCCTTTTCAAGTCAAAATAAGCAAATACATCTTGGAAGCTCATTCTAGGAGCTGAAAAGTCAGCTCAGGTTCTGTAATTTAAGATTTTTGTCATAAAACCTAATGATCTGAATTCTGAGGGAGGGTTCCATTCCACCCTTCATTAGCACCCTCAGAAGCTTCAGCAGAGGCAAGTCCCCCTCGCTGGGGTACTGGCTCTGCACTGCTTCTGGGAAGAAGAGCACGTGGCTGTGTCGGCGAAGACAGGAGGTACCGTACCATCCTCAACATGCATGCTGAGGACGTTCTGAGAGTGAGGACTTAACCGTTCTCACGTAGTTCATTCTCTGACCACCGCACCCCCCTGATATTCCTGTCGAGGTGTAGTGCTTTACTTAGCATATATCTATAATGTGATACTTGTTACTGCATTTTGGACATCATCGTGCGTGTGTTCCACTAATAGAAGCACATTAAATACAGCAGAGACTGAACAAAAAATGGGGCTTTAGTATCCTCGTGGTATCTGTGTAAAGTTGTCCAAGTAACTGCTCAGAGGTTTCACTTCAATTCTTTTTTCAGTGGTGCGTTTAGAATTGGTTTAAATAAATCAATTGTCACTTGTTACCCCAGGGCTATCACTTGATGTTCCTGTTGACAACACCATCATAAGCTACCTACCATATTTCAGGATTAACACCTCTGTCTTTTTGAGAACATATGGGACACAAAGGTCCGTGGGCTTTAGGCCAGCATAAACAGGGAAAGATTTAAACGCGTAAGATTTTTTGTCGCTACGTGCTGTATAGAAGAAATTACTGGCCACATCTTCAGCCGATGTAAGCGATCAGAGGTCATCTCCAGGCAAAGTTGATACTCTGGATTTTTTTTGACGTGTGAAAGTGTTGGAGGCCAAATCTAGTCCTTGTATTCATGTACTTAAACTCGGGAGAGACTTGGTTCTGAATTGCAGATTTTGGCCTCAGGCGATGTAAAATTCTACTGCAAATTAAAGCATTGGATCGTAAATGTTTTTTTCCTTAATATGCATTTTCAGACAAATTTAAACTCAGGCCCCATTCAGTGACTACTCTTTGTCTTTCTAAAAACCAGGGAGGGAGTGGGATATGGCTCATTGATTACAAGCACAGAAACACAACACCACACCTGAAAACTCAAAGCAGCCTGTTGTAACTGTGGCCAAAAGCAGCCTGTTGTAACTGTGGCCAAAGCTCCTAGATCACCGTTACCTAAAATAATGGCCATAGACAGACAGTCCAGGTACTATGAAATAATGTCCCTACTGTAAAATAACAGCATTTGTGACTCAGGAGAACCTGGTGTTTTGCTAAAGGCTGGTTCTTGCCTGTCACGGAAGAAAGGCTTCTTCCCAAAAACGCTGACCATCTGGCGGAGTAACTGTCCTGGGGAATTCCGGGATTCACAGGCAGAGCCCCTGCTCACTTTGGTGGGAAGTTTGTGTAGCATCTCTGAGCTCACTCCCTCTGACTTGTGCTTTTCCCAGAGTGTCCAGTGCTAGAGTAGATTCCCTCATGTCGTAATACTATAAATAAGAATGAGATCTCTGTGTTACATTACAGCTTCTGATGCACAGTGACATAGATGACGTCCTTTTAATTTGCTTTCCAAATCAGGAGCATGTAGGAGCGGCTGGCGGCAGTACCCTGGGGCCTTCCATTGGGTCAACATCGCTCCTGCTGCTCCTGCTTGGAGATTAAAGGAGAAAAGGGGGGGAGCAGAGCTGCTATTTCTGTTGCCCGCTGCCTGCTTGTCCATTCTGACCTCTTCAGATAAGAAATCAAAATTTGAATGACTTCCTAAGTACAGCTAAAAGCATGAAAACATTTACAGTGCACGGAGAAAGGGTAGTCTGGAATCTGCTCTTCTGGAACAAAAGAAACAATCTCTGTGGCCTTGATTTTTGTAATTAAGACGAGGTAGTACAAACTCCCCCCTTCCTAACACGCACTCAGACACATTCTGTTTTCAGCAGGAAAACCAGGCAAGAGCATCATCCCTTTCTCAACCATAACAAGACTCCAGGCATAGCTATTGGCAAGTGCGTTACATTAGGCAAACGCGCCCCATGGAGAAACTGGTTT
>JANHFX010022931.1:46960-59872 GCA_027560015.1 Chloroceryle amazona | reverse complement strand
CTGGGCCAGGCGCTGTCACTCACAGTGCAGAAGTTTCTCCTCATGTTCAGGTGAAGCTTCCTGTGTTTCACCTTGTGACCACTGCCTCTCGTCATATCCATACATAAGGCTTGAAATCTGTGTCTGCCACTCGATAGTTCTTCTTTGCATGTTTTCAGGACTAGTTTTTATACTAAAAAAACAACAGCTGGTCACAAGGGAAGCATCTGCCAGGAGAAGAATTTCCACGATTGCGAGTAGCTGAGCTAGATGTCAAATGAATTTCTACCACAAGTTAGTGAGCGATCGCCAGGTTCCTCACTGGATCATTTCCTGCACTTTGGAGTCAAACTTGTGAATGTGAGAGCCAAAGGAATTGTTTAAATTCATGCCATTTGCCTGGCTACAACTGCAGAGCAGAGTCTTAGTCCCTGTGGAAGAGCTATGGACAGCTGGCACCATGAAAAGCAAACTTTTTACCTATACACACTAGTACACTAAAGTGTTGTAGCAGGAATCAGCTACTTGTGTTGTGTAGAGCTCAAATAATTTCTGTTCTTTCATCAATCACGACTTCATTTGAGGATAAACAAACTTCTCTGCCTTCCTAAGCTAATTCTGTCGAAGACTTCTGTTGATATGGTGAGATCAGCTGAGAGAAGCCTGAAGTCATCAATGTGGAGGCCCTTTCTAGCATCACATATAAAGGCTTGCCCATCTCTTGACTTACTATATGCAAACCCCTGAGATATGCAAACACAAAGGAGTCTAAGACTCAAAAGAAGAAACTGTTTTCATTTTATACTATGTAGTAGATTGCAGCGATCTCAAAAGGAGAGCAGGTCATTTTTGTTGGCTGCTCAGAAGAGGAGGGAGGGAGGCAGACATGCTTGAAAAATTGTGACCTTTTCTTCATGAGGATTTCTCCTTTCTCATCTCTGACTCTACCAACATTCTGTCGCTTGTAGATCAATATGATGTTGGCAAATCTGTACAAGAAAGCAGGTCAAGAACGCTCCTCTGTTACGAGCTACAAAGAAGTACTGAGGCAGTGCCCTTTAGCCCTCGATGCCATACTAGGTAGGTGTCTTCACGCTTGGTGTTTCAGTATTAAACAGCATTTTAATTTGAATTCTGCTTGGCATCGGGTAACTCTCTTGCATTTGTGTGTAATGCCAACGTTACGCAAATTATCAGAGGCATCCTAACAAGCTGCTTGTTAAGGGAGGGAGTTTCTGGTCTTCAGACAATGAATTTGTATTGAAAATAAGCAGTTTCTGGTGGCTGATATGGATGTACCTGCTGCTCCAAACAGGCTTGCTCTCGCTGTCGGTGAAAGGTGCTGAAGTGGCCTCCATGACGATCAACGTCATTCAGAGTATCCCCAACTTGGACTGGCTTTCCGTGTGGATCAAGGCTTATGCTTTCGTGCATACTGGAGATAACACAAGAGCAATAAATACCATTTGGTAAGAGTTCAAAGAGCAGGATGTAATCAAATAATATATTAATGTTTATGTATAATTGTATTTAAAATGATGTTATATAAATAACAGGTGCTTTTTTTAATTTTATTTTTTCTCTTAAAGCTCTTTAGAGAAAAAGTCCTTGCTGAGGGATAACGTAGACTTACTGGGGAGCTTAGCAGACCTGTATTTCCGAGCTGGAGATAATAAAAACTCTATTCTAAAATTTGAACAAGCACAAATGCTAGATCCTTACTTAATAAAGGGTGAGTAAATCCTAAAAGAAAAGTTTACCTGGTGTAACAATCCGATGAGCACCATCAGAGTAGCAGCTACATGCAGAGGAATATTGTAATTGTCCTGCCTGGCTTTCAGTTCAGAGGTTACATTCAGAAGCTCTTTATTGAACAGTTACTGGTCGTTGCACAGTTTAAAGTAGATGTTTGTGGGTTTGTTTTTTTTTTTTTGTGGTGTTTGTTTGGTTTTGTGTTTTGTTGTTCAGTTTTTTGTCTTTGTTTTGGTGGTTTTGTTTGGTTTGTTCTTTTTTTTTTTTCTCTTTCCATTTCTCAGTGACTGATCTTAAAATATTCCTCTTTAGGAATGGATGTGTATGGTTATTTACTGGCCCGTGAAGGTCGACTGGAGGATGTGGAGAACTTGGGCTGCCGTCTCTTCAATATTTCTGACCAACACGCAGAACCCTGGGTGGTATCTGGGTCAGTTGTTTTATTTCCTTTCTTATCTCAGCTCTTGGTTTGCCGCACATGCTGAATTACAGCTGATACAGAAGGTGCTTTTCTACCTATTCTGTTCTCGGGGTAACAGATATTTAGAGATAGCTAATTTATTTTGGTCATTTTCTGTTTGTTTAAAGCTATTCGTTACCCCACTTGAGCACTAACAACGATTTCTTAAATAGCTCTAGCAATCAGTTTTCTTGCTGCCTTTTTTTTTAACCTGAAGAGTCTTTCTCCCTGAACATATATTCTTAACTTTAAATACAAGAAGTTCAGCAGTTGCCTGTAATTTGATTTTTTTCTCTGCTTTGAAACAGAAGATGTTTACGATCCGCTTTGTCTTTCCATAGGTGTCACAGTTTCTACAGCAAACGATACTCTCGTGCCTTATACTTAGGAGCCAAAGCAATCCAGCTTAATAGCAACAGTGTCCAAGCTCTCCTGCTGAAAGGAGCTGCTCTGAGGAATATGGGCCGAGTGCAGGAGGCAATTATCCACTTCCGTGAAGCCATACGTCTCGCGCCCTGCAGGCTGGATTGCTACGAGGGTGAGTGAGCTGAAGCTGCTCACGTGTACGGCGTCGGTTTGGTGTGAAAGCTGGTGTCGTGATGATGATCAGGCAAAGGGACAGGCAGTTCTTTTCTCCTGCTGACTTCCTAGTAAATCAATTTATTATCTGAAAACCTATAATGCTCTGGTAGAAGCTGTCAGATGAGGGGCACTAGAGGAGGCATGCGTTTCTAAGAATGATCTTCAAAATGGACTTTTTTTATTATTTAATCTGCATATAAGGAGACTTGGGTGTTCTAAGCCGATCACTTTTAGCTGATGACATGAACTGTTAGGTTAGTTCCACTTGAAGCTTTGTTTTGTCACATTTAAACCTTGTTGATCTCAAGAACAGCTTCAAGTCCAGGTGAAGTATCCACATCTTAGACAAAAACTCTTGGACAAAACTCTTAAATTGGGTGTACTTAAGCTTTTTTTTTTGATGCCTGCCTGTAAATAAAAGTGAAGCCATCAATTATCTGTAGAATGGGTATGTTAAAATGTATAGAATCACTTTCTCAATTGCAATTTTTATTTGCTTATTGGAGTGTCAGGTGTTTGAGGTCTGAATTGAGGAGGGGGGAAGTGCCTGTAGTGCTCACTTAAAAACCAAAATGTTTTCTTCTTTATATCATCAGGTCTCATCGAATGTTACCTGGCGTCCAACAGCATCCGTGAAGCCATGGTTATGGCAAATAATGTGTATAAAACTCTGGGAGCAAATGCACAGACACTCACTCTGTTGGCAACTGTCTGTCTGGAAGACCCAGTCACTCAGGAAAAGGCAAAGACGTTACTGGACAAGGCGCTAACGCAAAGACCCGATTACATTAAAGCTGTGGTAAAGAAAGCAGAACTTCTTAGTAAGTTTCTTTATGTTTGGTTGGTGGTGTTTGGGTTTTTCCCACCCCAAGTGGACTTCCTTTAAACATTCTGTTTTACACGGAAGAGTGTTCCGCAGCCTCGCCGGTGTGAAGAATCTAACAGTGGTTTTAAATCCCCAGGCTGCATCAGTTCTATCCCGGAGGAAAAATCATGGGAGTTAATTGCAGTCGCACTGAAAACAATTGCAAACAAAATGTTCTGACTCTTAAAGTACACGCAGTTGTGAGTTTAACAGTTATTGCTAAAAAAGCCATTGTTTAGAATGAAATCTTGCAAAAAGTGTATCACCACTAATCCCCCGTGCTGAGAGTTCCAAAGGAAGTCTTGCGTTGTGATGTCTCTGTGTGTACGCTCGTGACTTTTTATAGGTTTATCTGCTCTGTGAATTTAAACTGTAGCTTTGCATATAAACAGGTAGAGAACAAAAGTACGAAGATGGAATCGCTTTGCTGAGGAATGCTCTGGCTAATCAGAGCGACTGCGTCCTGCACCGCATACTGGGAGACTTCCTCGTAGCTGTCAACGAGTATCAGGAAGCGATGGACCAGTACAGCATTGCCCTGAGGTAAAGCACAGACTCACACTGCAGTGTGTTTGTAAGAACTGGCAATTAACTAACTAAGAAGTTGAGCCACTAATTGATTAGGATGTGTATCGGAGGTAGCTTTACTTTATTCTCCCTTAAACCAAACCAAACTATACAAATGATGTCCTGGTAATGAATTTGTTGGTCATAATAAGCTTTTGTAGCGAGAAGTACAAGATGTAGAGGCTGCCTTAATGCTAAGCACGTGCTAGGTGTGCAATTCCTTGATTCATGGAAGGATTACAGCATGGATTTATTTATAGTAATTAATTATTATATAGTCTGGCACCTTAAGCTCCATTCCTTTAGAAGGTGCTATGTAAAAATGAGCTATTAAGTAAATTTAAACAGCGTGTTTTAAATTAACATAACCTCAGATGTTATTTTAGGGTTTATGTTAAATGTTACCACGTTTTGACTACAACAAGTTAAATTTACCTTAAATCTAGCACATTATGTCCACTATAAACTTAAATAGCTTAAATGGATCAGCTGGGTTGTTTTGCTTTTATATATTTGGACATTTAAATTTTTACTGCTTTCATGTTACTTGATAATTAGTATTGTCTGGAAGAGTTGAGTAAAGTTTTCTGGACGAGTGTGATGTTTAGATAAGCTCATTCTTGAGGATCAAAACTGGTTTATAGAAAGATTTGCTACGCAGTCACACTGAGGAGACATTGCATCGTCTACTAAACTGAACTTCTTGATGATGTTAAGTGGGAAATGCAGACAACAAGACGAGGGTTTCGTTTGGTTTGGCTTTTTAACAATAATGTTGCAAATAAAAAGAAAAATAAGTATTAGGATGATGACTTCTTCTTCCTTTCTGCAGCTTGGATCCAAACGATCAGAAGTCACTCGAAGGAATGCAGAAAATGGAAAAAGAGGAAAGTCCAACAGACGCAACGCAGGAGGAAGATGTGGATGATATGGAGGGAAGTGGAGAAGAGGGAGACTTGGAAGGCAGCGACAGTGAGGCAGCTCAGTGGGCAGATCAAGAGCAGTGGTTTGGGATGCAGTAACACCCCTCACCCTGCCACGTGGTTTGGCACTGGCACGTATCCCTATGGCTGTTCTTTGAAGAACATAAACTATGATTTTTGCAGTAGCAAAGGACTTTTTTTTCTTTTTTTCTTTTTTTTAATAGACTTTCAGACCATTTAATCATTCTATGCATCTCAATGCCATGAAGATTCTTGATGCTTCTTATTTATTGTGTAAGGGACTAAGTTGATTGGAGGTTATTTGCAACTTTCATTTCAAAGAATTCCAGCTACAAGTGAAAGCATTAGAATCTGAAGTGTGTGATGAGCCTGTTTGTGATGAAAACAATGTCTGAATTCTGTCTAGGGCCGAGTCTGTGTGATCGAGCTGGGAATACAGTGGTTTGTACTCCTTTGGGGAAGGGTCTTCCCCTCTCCTTTGTCTGCTGCCGTTTGGGCTCACACTCCTGTTGAAGTCTGGGGCGGGGGGGTGTTGTTGCTTAGGTGCAGCTGAAAGCAGCACTTTTCTCTTGCCGTGTTTGTTGCCTCAATTTGTCTTTTTCTAAGCTGCATTTGTTGAATGAATTTGTCTTTTCCTAAGGCATTACACGTGCTGTAAAGGAGAAGTTTGGTACCCCAGGCAGCTTTGACTTCCAGGACACTTTTGTAGCTGACTGATTTCTCTGTGTACAGAACTGAGCCGGCGTTGGAGAATTACAGTCATTTCCTCAATCCTTACTAAACCCTCTAATCACTTAAAAGTCTGTACACCAACATTTATTTTTAAACTCAGTTGAGTTCTATTTCCATGTGTTACTAAAAGGTTTTTAACAGCGGTGACTCAAAGCACTTCTCATTCACAGCACTGACATTTCAAATGATCTAAAAAGGATTCATCCCTCTGCATCTGCATCGCTGTAGAAATGCTAAATAAGCAAACACATACTGGCTTGGTCTTGCCATGTTTGCATCCTTCACGGTTTTGTCAGGGAATACCTGAATTCCTGTGTTTTCCCCTCACCTTTTGAAGTACAGTTGGGTTGCTCCACGGACAAATCCTCACCGTCAGCATTTCGAGGGTGAGCTGCTTTGTGTAATCGAGAAACCGCTTCAGTTCTGTGGGCTTGATGCTTAGGGGGAGGAATTACTTCTTGCTCTTATTTTTCTTACAGTTCTGGTTTCTTTACTCTACTAAACTGTGCATTTTTATCTTTATATTGGCAATTTGCTTCTTTTGGAATTGATTCCATTACCGCGGGTATGCTGGAGCACATGGACCTTTTGTACAAAGCTAAAAAGCAGTTTTGAGTCTGCAGAGGAAAAATGGCTCTTTGATGCAAATACATGACATGGAAAACAAACTTATCTCTAGTTGGATAGTGCAGACACGGGTAAAATATCTGTCCCTTGGTCATGGGTGTTAATGTCAATTAGAAAAACACACAACAGAAAGGATAGGCAGATTACATCCGTTATCATCTTATTTTGGAAGTATTTTGGGTATGTTGCATGTTATAATGGAGGAGTCTAATAGTTTATTCATCTAAAAAAAGAAAACAGCTGGGTATCTGTCCTCTCTGGAATTTTGTGGGCTTTAGACTTTCCAAAATACCAAATTGAATTCCTGTTAGTTGAAGGCTGTCCGGCAAGAGCAGCAAAGCGTGTGCCGCTGCTGTCTGGGTGATGGAAGTGGCAGAACCAGTACCTGCTGTTCCATTCAGCACGTCAAAGGCCGCGTTCCAGTTAGAGCAAGAGTCCTCTTAACTGCCTGTGAGGGTTTTCATCCTGTTCTTCTATGAAGAATCTGTTTGTACTATTGCTGCATGTTGCAGCGAGATTTCAGCTCATTGCATGTCTTCAGTAACAGAAATACACACGTACAAACAAATTCAGAGCATTCCTTTTTCTTGTCTTTTTTAAACAAACCCAACGTACTTTGTTTTCTCCTGACAGTGGAGCATTGATCAGATTGTGTTCTGCATCTGAACGCTGGGGTGCTGCGTTAGCTCTCTAGTTGCACTGCAGGCCTCTGCTGTGGATGAAAGGAAGGAGGTTTTGCTGTTACTGAACTAACGAAAGGACACGTTTAATGATGAGAGAGACAGGCGAGGTATGTGATGTGTGTTCTACAGGCTGCTCAGCCATTTATTCTGCTGAGTCTCTTAAGCAGGTAGTGAATCACGGGTGGAACACTGGCCTTACACATTTCTCCGAGACGTTTACACAGGGTGGGAAATTGGAGAAATGCAGTTTTGCTAAAACCATTTCTGTAGTATTTTTGTAGATAATCTGCTAATTTTTCCTTCTAGAACAAATGGGAAACTGAAACCACTTCAAGATGAGTGTGCCGTAAAGAAAACACCGTCGTGCTTATGTGCAGCTTTAGCAAACCAGTCCAGGTACACCTAAGAACCCCTTAAAATAGCTGTTAAAATAGAGTTGTACCCTCACTACTTTGTTTTTCTGAGAACTTGGCTGCTTTTCAAAGTGAAAAGGTCAGACAGATCCTGCAAATATAACTCTGGAAGTACCTGATGTATAGGGGTCCTATAGCTTTTGCTAATAGTTGTACAGTGAGTAAGGAACTTGAAGATGCCGCACGTGTCGAGCGCGTGTTGAGATTATATAGCTAGATATATTTAGCACGAGCTTCAGAATTCTAGAGGGATTCTTGCCTATTAATGAGCCTTCATTAGCGCTCTAATTTTAGAATGCGGTCTCTGGTTTTGCAGAGATCTTTTGCTCTCAAATTCAGTTACTGGTATTCTAGTTCAGGGAATTAAAACAATTAGCCTGTAATAAGCAGCTGACCTCATTCTGTCCCTTCATCATGTGCTGTGCTCCCAAGATGAAAAGATCGTGACGCCAAAAACTGAAGTTGGACGATGTCAAATCTCTGATGTCAGCTCCCCAAAGTGAAGCAATTTGTAGGTGAGGCAAGAAAAGCCGTTGCCTCCTGGTTGTATGGTACAGCACCAGCACATCCGGGGCTTGAGAGCCTTGAATTTTAATCACAGATGTCATTATAAGTTTTAATTCTTTCCTACTTTGCCATAAAAAAGACAACGGACGTGATGCAAAGGGATGGAATTTCTTCAAACCATCCCTGGGCTTGGGGAAGGGCTAGAAGGGTTAATTTCCATCGTGTGGCCAGGAATTACCTCAATAATGCGTGGTCTGCAGCAGGTGATTTGCTCGTGGTTTATTCTGTAATGTGCTGATAACACCTGAAATCCTGTCAGGATTTCTACTGCTGATTTCCACAGTTTGGGAACGTGAGACTTGTGAGGCAGAGATAATAGAAGGAGCTGAGGACTGGGGGCCAGTAGAAATGTTTTCTGTCAAACTGAGGTGCTTTTTCCTTTTCCGTTACTGCTGATTATAGAAATATTTTTGATTCATTAGGACTCCTTTGTTGTGGTTTTTTTTTTTTCCCCAGTAACTGTCTTCCTCATTAGACCTGTGTTTGTGTGATGATTCTGCCCTCGCTTTTCAGGAGCTCAGTGATGTGGAAACTGATCCATCCAGGGCAGAATCAGAATACAACTTTTAGTAGTACCCGGCAGAACCCCAGTACACTGCAGCTGATTTCCCTGGAGTTCCTTCATCAGAAGGATGCAGCGTGGGCCTGAGGGATGATTCCCCCAACACATTACATTCCTCTACTGCCAGGGTGCCAGTTTGAAAAGTGATCCCATGAAGTGATGCCTGAACCCACCTCAAAAAAATCCCCTCTCCCCTCCCACCCTTCTTTTCCTTTTTAACTCTGCAAATCTTTTTGCTGCCTTTTTTTTCTTTCCCAATAGATTTTTAAATCCTTTACCTATTCACCACTTAGTCCTGCAAAAGATTGGCTGGTTGAAGCATGTTGAGGGGGAGAAGGCAAGAACTGTAAAGCTGTTGTTGAATTGCTGGAACCTCGGCCAAAGGCCTGTGTGATAATGAATGTGTTTGTGTCGGTCCGGTAACCAGATCTCGGAGGGAAGGGTAATGGGACTGGCCTGGGCAGGGGGAGAGCTGCTGCAATTCCTGCTGCCTTTCTGGGACCCACGGCCTGGTTACAGTGTCACTTGGATGCCAGCCAAAAGGAGGCAGGGAGATGCCTAGACCTGGCTAGCTGGGTGAAAAGAAAAAAAGCCCCAAACAAGAGTTATTCTAAAGCACAGCTCAGGGAAGAGTGTTGCACTGAGGTTCCCCATGGGAATGTTTTAATTTATGTATAAAGTAAAACCCTTTGGCTAGTCCAGGGCTGTTGATGACAACAACAAAATAGAAAGAATAATTATGTTTTCACTTACTGTCTTGAGCCTTGTGCTTACTTTGGGAACCTTAATGGTTGTGCAATGCTGGGTATGGAATGTGCAGGGGAAGCCTCCGCTGCGGTGGGTCACCGACGGATGTTTATGCTGTAAAACCTCCCTTTCAAATAAGCTTCCCCAGAGAGGCCAAGGACTTGGTGAGTTTGGAGATCAAATTTCTTTTCCTCCTTTATCATCCTGTCCAAACACCGGTGCGGAGATGGTTTGGGGATCTAATGATTCCTGACTTAAGAGTTTTAAAAGGCAGTGAATTTTCTCTGTCTGGCTGTTGAGACAGTTCCATTTCTGAAGGGACAGCAGCTGCCACCTGCTGAGCTGTCCGTCCTGCGGCGTGTCTCGCCGTGGTGGGGTTGACCAGAGCGTGGCGTGGCAGGGATGCTAACCTTGCCTTCTGAATGCTTGCTGTGGATACTTGAGCTATCTTATTTCTCAGCTGTGAGATCCAGAGCCTAGAGGACAAAAGGGAGAAAAAAAAAAAATCCCATGTCCTGAGACTTGGACTTGATAAACATTTCTTAACTATTTACAGAGAACAAAAAGTCCAGTTGCATCCAAGTGGCTGGATGGGCAGGCTCAGCTCAGCACACTCTGCTCAGCTAATGAGGGGCTCGGTGGTTTGGAACATCTCCCAGTTGGGCTTCCTGCACTGGGGGGGGTTAAGGGTTGGCAGAAGTAGAGCTACTTACACTGGCACTTGATCCAAGTACTTGGGTTGATCTGGCAGCACAAAAGGGCCTGTTCCTGTGCTGGAGAGGTGGTGCATTGCCCCAGGCTTTGGTAGAAAGGCTGCTAAGATGCCTTTCCCTGAACTATTTGTCTTAAAATTCCCTGAATTTTTGTTGTTCCTGCTTTTTCCCTAACTCTTAGTGTATAATCTATTGTGTTACTCCTTGACGCGCGGTGCGGTTTGATGAGTTGAAGCTGGTAACTTGGCTTCATCCTCTTGGAATATTAAATAAGTTTTCCAGGAAACTTAAGCATGATGACATCAGCAGAGCAAGAGCAGCAGACTGTGGATACACATCTTCCTTAGACTGCTCTGTGTAAGCTGCTGTCCTTATGGTTCTGAAGATAAATGTTTATCTGTCGGGAAGCCAGTAAAAAGCTGTGATCTGTGACCGAGGAGCTTTTTTGCCTTGTAAAACCTGGCATGGTCCTGCGTAGCCAGGGGTGGAGTGGGACGGGGGCGTTACCCCAGTCCCTGCTTTCCCTGCTGAGGGCCATAGTGGGGGGAGACATTCATAGGCATCCAGTTGTCTCTCTGCATCTGGTAGCTCCACGTGGCCTGGAATGTAGGTATCTGATCAAGTAAGGCAGGGCAAGTTTGGCAGTACTGCGATAAAACCCCAGTAATTCTTGTACTAGCCCAAGTGCTGGCCTGGGTCGCTACAGCATTCTTCTTGCTGGCTGTCAGAAGAGGATGAACAGGGTCTGGAGCTGGACTTTAACCTGTCCTCTGCTGGCCAGGACAGCTTTTAATACGTAGGACAGGAGGTGGAGTCTCCAGCTAAGCTTTCGGTGTCTGTTCTGTGGAGGATAAGGTCACCCTGAACCTCAGCCAACTCGATAAGGCTGGAGGACTCGCTCAAGTGTTTGCTCCCCTGACAGAAATATTGGGCTCAGGGAAGTTTTAAGGACCTTCTGCTCAATAATGCTGGAATTTGAGGTTCAGTGAAAGGAATTAATCTCTTCCTGTATTCTGCTTTGATTTCTGCTTTTGTTCCTGCAGTTTTCTTTTGCCCAAAAAGGGTGACTGGGAAACAGACAGGTTCCATCTGCTTTTGTGCTGTGATTTACCATCCGTGCTATAAATTCAGAGGCTCTGTGTGGTGGAAGGAAGAACATCCATAATCTGCCCTTAAATAGGTGTAGAGACATTTGCAACTTGCTGCAGAGATTCCTTGGGTAGGACACCAAGCTGCTGGGTGTGCAGCCGTGGCACAAAGGGAAGTGCTGCCTGTCGCAGGCAGGGCTTGGCTGCTCCTCTCCCCTGCCCTGAGGGGGAGGGAAAGCCTCCAACCCGCTCCCAACCCAGTCTAGTCCCAGTGCCAAACCCAGTGGGGATTGCCTTTCCACCGGGCTGTTAGTGACGGAGGGAAGAGGAACTGAGTAGCTGAGTGGGACGGTGCCAGCGGGGCTTTCACCGAGATGGAAGTGTCTTGGTGAAGACTTCAAAGACCAACGCCTGCCGTGCAGCTGCTGAGGGGAGCTCTTAATCCCATTAGGCTTTAAGATGAGGGCGTCAGCAGTTCCATTTTGTGAAAGGTTGGATGTTGTCGGTCTTTCAAAGTACATCTGTTGGATAAAAGCCCTTTTGGTTTAGATAGAAACTTCCCTAATGAGCACGTGGAACCCGATTGAAGTGCAGGGAAGAGCTAAATGCTGAGCTGGTCCTACCACTGCAGCTCTGAAAAGATGCAGAAAAGCAACTTCAGGAGTTAGAGCAATTTCCAAGGAGAAGAGAGAAGTATCTTGGGAAGTCTCTGTTGCTTCAGGGTTCACATCAACTTGAGGAGGAAACCCAGGACTTGTTTTAGGTGCTTCAATTTGACTTCAACGCCTTTATTCGCTCTGTCCTTCAACCTGGACCAAGGGACCTGGTTCCCCGCTGCGGTGGGCAGCTCCTGGCAGCAGGAGCCTTCCTCTGGTTTTAATTACACGTGCCAACGTAGATCCGTGCAGCACGTGTTCCTTCTTCAGGCTCATTTTGGCACGTTGTGTGCAGCTTTCTGCAGTTCTGCTATGGAATCTGTTTGATGTGATGCTGGGATGTGGGTAGAAATGTCAGCGGTGCTGCTCGGGGAGGTTCCGTGAGTTGGGGAGGTGGGGAACGTGTTAAAGCAGGTTCGGAGTGGTTTGGAAACTTGGCCGTGGTTTCTGACAGGCCACCTGTGGTTTGTGTGCCTCGTCTGACGGAGAGGAGATTGGGTCGATGCTACAGCGATTTCCTTCTGGTTTTATTCCTTTGATCTGTGAGAGGTTTGAGGGCTGTGAGCAGGAGCAGTGTGGGGTTTGGGAAGCAACCCCTCACGAGTCCATACTCTGGTTGAGGCTGAAATTTCCAGCACCCGATGGCTGGATTGTGAGCGCACATGGGTGGCCGTGGCTTGGCTTCTGGTGCTGTCAGTTCACTGAAGGTGTAAAGCCCCTCGGTGGGATGTCCTGAGAAGCTGACAGTGCCCACAGACAGCAAAGCTCTCCCAGAAGGGAAAGGACACACATTTTGATGAGTTTGGGGGTGGTGGGAGCTCTTCTGCCCATGGTTTGCCTGCTGCAGGTCAGTCTCATCCCTAAACTGAAAGCTGGTGTTTGTACGGGCGCGTTTGAAGGGGCAGCAATGAGAGAAACTTACTTTTCAGTCAGGACTTCTGTCTGGGGTGCCCCGCCTCGCTGCGTGCGGGGCGG
>JANHFX010022931.1:11947-46860 GCA_027560015.1 Chloroceryle amazona | reverse complement strand
GCGGCAGAGATGAAAACGCCGGGTGTTTGGCAAGCGCGGTGCGCCGGGGCTGCGTGACTTGGTTACGAAGGCCTGAGCTGGTTGCAGCTTGATTGTTGCGAGGCGCTGATGTTATCTCGCCCCGGCAGTGAAGGGCTGTTCCTTGCCTGCCTCGGTAGGAAAAAGTGACTCTGCCACCTGCATAAATAGCAAGGGGGTTGTAGCAGTCTGAGCTTACTGGGTTTGGGGTGTTTGTTGTTGTTTTGGGAATGATAGCATCCTCTGCTTCAGAGAGAGGCTGCGTGGGACGCACCGAGCGGGTTTTGGAGGCTGACGACCATCCAGAGGTGCCAGGTCTGCAGGGACACGGACAAGCCCTTTGGGCTGAGCAAGGTGGGAAGGGCAGCTCCCACCACACCTGCTGAAAGCCTCTTGGCTGCTTTCCTTGGGCTCCTGAACATACATGTGTGAGATTGGCCTAAGGGTCCTTTCCTTGGCTGTGCCTGAAGAGCCAGACTGGTACATTCTGCCTCTTCTCTTAATGGTGGTGATGTCATCAAAGTCCTGAGTCTGGCTTTATGTGCTGGTTGGCACTGCCCCAGAAAACTAATTCAGATGGAAGCATCTGGGTTCTCCCATCACCCTGCACATTCACACCGGGGAAGGGAATAACCCCCAGAGATTCCATTCCAAGGGGCTAACCCCTATAGACTCCATTCCAAGGGGCTAACCCCTAGAGATTCCATTCCCACCCTCTCTTTCTGAAAGGGCAGGGACTTGACCCAGGTTAGGCAAATATCCCGAGCTTGCTCAGTTGCTGTCCCAGGGCTCCCCTGCACCTCCACAGGGTTCTTCAGGTGCTCGGAGCTCTGCAGGCTGTGCCAAGGCTGGATCGCTGGTCTTCCTCCAGTCCTGGGCTTTTTCCTGGGGCATTTTACTACCTGAGGTTGCAAAGAAAATTTGCCCTCTCCTCCCCCAGAGGCTCTTCTCGTTTCTCACTCGCTCTCCTGGGGGTGGATGTGGGTTCTGAGCGCACACAAATTCACCTCGATGTAAAAATTGTGCTTTGCTGCAATAGATCCCCT
This sequence comes from Chloroceryle amazona, assembly GCA_027560015.1. NCBI lineage: Eukaryota > Metazoa > Chordata > Aves > Coraciiformes > Cerylidae > Chloroceryle > Chloroceryle amazona. Next base: position 45,796 of record JANHFX010022931.1, on the reverse strand, counting down.
TAGCTCGAGCTGTGGGGAGCTGTTTCCTTGCACTGTGGCTCTCGGTGGCTCATCCCCTTTAGAGCCCGGGGGTTGCAGCGAGAGGAGGAGGAGGAGGGGGAAGATGAAGCTGTTTATCTCAGCCTCTCTTACCACGTTCTCTTGCACTCGAGTACCTAGCAACCCACTGAGCATCACGTTTGCTTCGCATGGCTGCGCTCCAGTGTGTCACTTGCAGTTCATTTGGGTGACTCGTTACCGAGTTAAGCTTGCAGATCATAATTTAAAGAAATATTTAAAAACAAGCAATGAGTTTGGGCTGTTTGCTCACCAGCGAGGCGCTGGCTGAAGGCAGAGATGCCAAAAGCATCTGTGGAATGTAACTCGCTGTGACGGCAGCTCCGACTGGGAGCGAGAGCTGAGTAACCACCTCACATCGTCACTGACCTTTACATTTGGTGCCGGTGACGAGAACTTCTGCAGGTTGAAAGAAGGGGCAGCAAATCAGCCAGGCAGCAGGAGGAACTTTCACAAGGCTCTGTTGATACAACACGTGAGGGTGGAGGGATGAGAAACTGGACTTCAGCCACCCTCTGCTGAGAAGTCAGCCTTGTGGCTTTTAATTCCCGTTGCTTCCTAATGAAAGCAAGGCTGGAGGTTAGATGAGGGATGAGGTGCTAATGGGGCAGTTTCTTCTACTGTGTTCTGGATAAATGACTTCAATCTTTTAGCTCAAGGTGCCTGTAAAGCTTTTGGCTGTACCGTCCACAGTGGCCTATCGGGGAAGGGCTGCTGGTGACAGTGGTGCTGGTGTGTGCTGAAGACAGGCTATAAATAAGCTGTTGGGAAGAGCTGCAGTTGTAGATAACAGCTGAGTGCTGAACTGGGTTCTGACAGCCCAGAGGCTAGGAGCAGAGCTCAGCCTGCTTCCAACAACACTACCATAGTAGGAAGCAGCCACAAGCAGTTCAGCCCCACGAATTAATGCATCTTCCACCATCTTCTAGTCCAGCTCACACTGGAATTCAACCCCAGTATTTTTAAACCTGGTGCTAGTGCATTGGAAGGGTCTCAGAAGTTGAAGCAGTACAGTTCATTTAAAACCCCTAACTAGGTGTAGTGAGAGCAGCTCTCCCTGCTCGTGCTCCAGCACAACAGCAGTTTATGGGCCCTGGAGCAGAGCACTACAGAACACGTGGAAAATCCTGCTTTTACCCTGGGAATGCTTTAGCTTAACCCAGGCAGCTGCACTGGGAGCTCAAGGCAGAAGAGCCCACGCTTTGGGGAGGGGAAGGAGCTCAGCAGGCTACACATGGTGCGTGTTCTGGAGCAAGCACAAATGGTTCATCTTCAGGGGGAAGAGAGCAGCAGCTACTTCAGATGTGGGGCAATTTAGAAAAAGTAGAAAAGGACAAAAAAAAAATAAAGATGTAGTTGGGAAAGAAATGTTTATTTTAAGTTTCTCAGAAGGGATTTTACAAACAATGGAGCATTTTAAAAAAATTGAGTGATCAAAGTACTTGACAGTGTCCCTTAAACACACACACAAGCCCCTGGACAGAGGAAATCACACCAGCGAGGAGGTCAATACTGCCGGAGGAGCAGCTGGCATCTGCATAGTTCTAGGAGGAAAGATTGCAATGGTGTTGGTGCTAATAAGTGTCATCCTGGCTTTAAAATAAGAGAGCGCCCAAGTACGTTACGCGTGTACCTGCAGAAAACAAAGTGCATAAAATAACACGCCAAGTAGGTATTGTAGAATAAATTTATTTTACCTGATACAAATGAAAACTAGGTGTGATGCTCCTTACTGTCAGCAGGGAAAGAGACGCTCGATCTTCTCTACAACTGGTAAAGGTTGTACATGCAGTTGTGGGATCTGGTTAAGTCGGTTGTTGCGTTTTGTTTTGGATAAATGCATCACGCTGGTTTTGTATTGCACCAACATCTGTCTGACTGCCTTAAGATTTAAATTAAGTTACATTACAGTGCAAAAGAATTTGATTTGCACATATGATTAAAAAAAAAAAAAAAACAAAAAAATCAAAACCAAACCAACCCCAAAGGTATGAACTGGAGGCTTACGGTTTAACATTCATCTGTAACCTCGTCAAGGGATCTTTATAAATAGGAGAGCATTGTACATCAGCTGTTACCAAGTAGTATGGTTGGATGATACAATAAAGATTTGTCTACAACCCAAGGCATGCATTAGTTTTGATATTGTACAGTGTAGAAACTGACATTTTACATACAGAAATAGGAAAAATTGGCCGACAGCTCCGCAATTCTTGTTCAAGGATAAACAAAACTCTTCTCCAACGCAGCCCAGAAAGCAAACTCCCCCGCAGAGAGCCGCGCGCTCGGTAAGCTATATTGCACGTTTGTACATCTGTATAATGAAGTCCTAATGGTACCACACGTTTCTTCCACAGAGAACACCATGAGTTTTGTTTTAGGGAAAGCAAAGAATCTTTACACATGATACATGCAGAAGTTTTGGTAGATGTGTTGCTAAAAACACATGCACGCAACAAAACAACCTTACATTTCTGCAAAATTGTTTAGGAAGCGATTACTCCAGTATTGCTGAAAAGGAAAGAAAGAAAAGGCATCAGTTAATGAAAGGATGAATGCTCAGTATCATTATACAAGCAAGACTAAGATCAACAGTGACAGAAGAAAGAATGTTAAGTTTGGTAACTGACTGCTCTGTCCTTGAAGGGACACTCTCAGGTTACTTTGTTCTCAAAGCCTGGGGGTTACGGCTCAGCTCTTCCGCAGGCAGCGGAGCTCCCTTTATCACCAGCAAAGCAGCACTTCCTCCAGAAGGTTGTGGTCAAGGAGAAGGGAGATGTGTCCAGGCAGCTTTTGCCTTCCTCTGCCTGGCTGGAGGCAACAGACCGCTCTCCCTTGGCTGTAGTTTTTAAGTTCCACGCTAGACGGTTCGAGCTCAGGTTTTTAAGAACTTTACTGGTGTTTTTCTAAGGCATTAGATTAAAACTTTGGCTCCAAAGTGACCTAACAATGTCCCTTTTCCAAGTTACACAGCTTATTCTGGGAAGCAGTAGGAAAGCTTTGAAGGAGTCGTTAATCTACACAATTAACGTGTAGGCAAAGGGCAGAGTGCAACCCAGTAAAGCTAGGGCTGCACTTTACCCCCAGGATACAGCGTACGGTCAGCCTCGGGTCGAGGGGAAGACCCCGCTCCTCTGAGGCCCTAGAGCTCGAGGGTGGCTCTTCAAAACACTGCTTCAACACTACAAAATTTAGGCTCTCCTGCTAAGATTTGAAAATGCTTATTAATGTAATTAAGGATGTAATTAGCAGAGATTAGGGAAACGGTTAATGGTTAGAAGTGCAAAAAAAGTAAACAAGACAGGTGCAAGAGACAGACGACTTCGGATCAGTTTTACCTCCCTTCATCTCAGCAAATTCAACCACCTTTAAGCTGCTGACCACGTCTATTGTGCGCATCGGCTGTGTTCTTGGACCAGTGACAGGCAACTGCTGTACTGCATTTTATCATCAGATTAAAAACTCATTTTCTTCCCATTAGCCTGCTCCAAAACAGCCTCCCTACAAACGTAAGCCTCATAGCATTTTGACAGACTGCTATTATTTTTTTTCCCTGCAGCCTCTCTCATACTTATTTATTTGCAGTAATACTTTGGGAAACCGAGTATGAACTATTTTTATTGCTAGGATGCCAGCAAAAAGCTCGTTGTGTAGCTCACAAACAGCGCTCGCATTTGAAAGCGGAGGGGGCCTGAGGCACTAAGAAGATAAAAGCCCCTGTCTAATTATTTGACGTACAACTGCAGCTGCCTGACCCTTTTCTTTCCTCTGATCTGGGCCAGGCTCCCAACACTGAAGTCAGGAGACTCACAGCAAACCCTGCTGGCTTCCCAGGACAAACCCATGTCCTTCCCGGTGTTCCGGGTGTAAGGTACCATCAATCCCATGATCGATAGCGGTCTTACAAACCTCTCACTAGAAAATAAGTACACTAAGGAATCCAGAAAACAGCAGAGTTGGAACAAAACTGTGAGATGAGAGCAAAGGGGAAACAAAAACTCCAAGTTACTTTCTAAAAACAGAGTGGGAGATAAAGTCCGGAGAACTTTGAGTTATTTCTGCTTCAGTGAGAGGCGCTTCTGTTTATACATTCACAGAGCTAATGCAATAGCACAGGAGGTACCTATTTCTATCCCCAGATGACCCTAGGACAGAGAGGAGGCTGGAGATGAAATACAAAGGGAACAAAAGAAATTAAACAAGAGTTTCAACTTTGAGATGTTGGCACCTCTGTTCTAAACTGGCAACTCCTCGGCTTCCACGGATAAAAGGCTAAAGAACAGCAGGACCTGCACCATTAAGGGCGGTAATTTCAGCTCCCAGGTTTCCTGGCAGAGCATTACTAACCCTGCACTGCATTTCTGGGGGTTCTGCCACTCAAAAGCTGACTGCCACCTTACACTGTTCTAAAGCCAGAAGCACACTTGAGCCACCTCCTACAGCCTACTCAACCGGGGAAGGGTGAAGACCAGCTCCAAGATCATGAGGAAGCTCACAGCAAAGCAATTTCAGAGCAGGGTACTTCCCTGCCTGGGGAGGAAGCTCATGGGAGGTCTGTAATGTTTGGCCAGTCCTGAGCAGGTCACGGGAAACAGAAGGACTGAGAGCACAGTGACGAGCTGCCACTGAACCCAGGATGGGGAAGCCCTGATCCTAGAAAATCCTATCGCACCATTTCTACAGGAAAACTTAGCCAGCAAGATTGGGAGAAATGAAAGAATAACCAGAGTAGCTGCAGATTGCTTGGACTCTTCAGGAGCACCTTACAAAACCTGTCTGATCCTGTCACCTCAGGAGCCTGGAGGGTTACCACCCACTGAGGTTCCCAGCAGCTCCATCTACCCACCAGTCCTCCAGCTTTCAAAGGCAAACTCCAAGGAGCACAAGGCCCTAAAGCAACTGCCCGGAGACATCCGATATGAATGAGCTCTCAGATGTCAGTATGGAAATCCATGACACAAGCAGAGAGATTCATCTTCAACACAGACAGAGATCCAACAAAGAAGTTGTTGAAGACTGAATTCTACTTAACAGTCCTTTTCCCCTTCAGCTTCTTAGAGACAGGGGAAAAAAGGGGTTGTACAGCAGGATTCTTTGGCATAGTGGACAGAAAGAGAACCGTACAAGCAGCAGAGTCATCGTTCGTGGTGACGGACAGACACCACCAACATGGTGCTTTGGAGGTTCAGAGAACCAGTGTTCAAAGATTCAGTGGTGTTCCTGCCCTGGAAACAGGTTGTGCATTACGTTGGGAGCACTCAAAACTAACTTGCTAATATTTATTTCCACCAGATACCATACCTGTATTTTTTTATCTCAAGGAATCCTAAAGCACATGAGCTATTTATTAGTCCCTGCTTCTTGAAACAAGAAACAAGTCTCCTTAGTGCTCATTTATTATTGATACAGCAAAAGGCCAGCACTGGCCCTTGGTTTGGGGGTGTGAAAAAGCCTTAGTCTGGCAAAGACGTGTTCTTCCACACTAAAGAGGGCGTTCAGCAGGATTTAAATGCTTACAGTTCAACACCACACCTACTGCGTCATCGGGTCCAGCTCCCCTGCCCGAGTCACTTCAGCATCAATTTAAACAAGTCTCTATAAACAGCAAGTATTCACAAGGCAGTGAATTGCAGATAGGGTCTGTGTATTTTGAAGTTAGCAGCTCTATTTGAAAGCTTGAAACCTAGAGAATTAGCTCTGCTCACTGGATTCCAGCTGGCAGCAACAGAAAATAGCTTTTAACTCTCATTTTCCTCTAGGAGGAATCAGAAAGCTGTTTGCATTTGGTTAAAGCAGACAGAGCCAGCACAAGGTAACACAGCACCTGCTGCTCTACAGAGACACAGCGACCTCAGGACAATTTTCCAAGCCTATCCTTATCCTGTTAAGCTGAGACTGTTCTTTTGCCTTTCATAGGAGCACCGTGCGAAGCGTTTCCGCCCACTGCGAACAAGGAGCTGTTTTGGCAAAGAGGAGCACCTGCACTTGGAGATACCACAGACCAGGGAAGGGTGCTCAGCTCGGGGGACACCCCCTATTTCAGAGCAGGAAAAAGCTTTGGAGTAAACCAGCAACCTGACCACAAGTACCAGAGTGGTTTGGACACTAAACATTCATGTGAACAGCTGTCACTGTCTTAAGTTACAGATTTGTCCAATTTTATCTCAAACTTAAGACCAAAAGCTGTAAGATCTCGGGGCACTAAGGCTCCTGGATGCTCTAAAACAAGACCTTAAAAATACACTAAACCAAAGGCAAGTGCTTTGCCTTTGGAATCAGCCATTTGAGCTTCAGACCACAAAACAGAGAGTCTAAAGTGGTGATAATAATGTAGCACAGCAGAGTTTGACAAAACACAGCATGGGAATGAAGGAAATTACTATTTATTCTTCAACACGTATACAGCATATGCTATTTTACAGCAAGTCACCACTGGCATGGTGAAATGGAAGAGAAATACTCACTTTAGTCGATGAAAGTTGGAAGGCATTGGAGAAAAACACCACAGTTAGGACTGTTAATGACTTACACGTTGTTGATACAGGACTGAATTTGAAAACATGCTTTAACATTTACCGTAATAATGAAGGTGGTTAGTGCCACATTAAAATAAAAATAGTTCTATACAATATGTTCAATTTGGTCATGTGCTATTTACAGATTTTACAAAAAACACACACGAGCTTGTTACTTCAAGTCAGGCTAACAACAGGCCAGCAGAGTAACTCCATGTATACAACTGATCATTAGTGCCCTAAGTGGAGGAAACCCAATTTTCTAGCTATGCAGTGCAAGTTATTTTTTCCAGGTCTCATTACAAGTTTTCATCTTAAAGGGGGAGAGAGGGGAGGGAGAAAAAAAAAATAAAAAGGATCTGACACATGTAAATAAAGGTATTAAAACCCAACTTAACTCTCTTGTGAGTTAAAACAGATCGTGTTTGGTAAAAAAGGCTTTAGATTTAAGTAGACAGAAGTAGCCCTCCCTATCCCTGCATAATGGGCAACACTGGCAAAATAAGGTCCGTTAACAATAAAAATACATTAGACAAATAAATAATCTTAAAAAAAATTCCCACCAACCCTATGTGTGTTAAGAGTATGGAAGAAGCCCAGCAGGCTGCACCTGGAATGGTATTTTCTGCACGAGCAGGATTAGGCATACCTCATACAGAAACTGGTGTAAACAAAGACAGGCAAGACCAAGAGTGAGGCATCAGGAAGAGGGGAACAGGAGGAGAAATCCTGACCGAGGTAGCAGTACTCTACCCACTGCAGAAAGTTCTGCTCCTGAATAAAACCTGACTTTCTGACAAATTAAGTTTGGATGATCATGCAGAAGACAAACAGTTACATGCTTTTTTAGTTTTAGACGACACACATTCATTCCCTAAAATCTGCTGCCAATTTAGTTTGATAGTGTCCGCTGGCTCCAAGAAAAAAAAAAGAAAACTTTTACTTTTTTTACATGATGAATAGACTATTGAACAGAACACTGTACATGCTTTTTCATCTACAAAAAAATATTTGCATAAAATAGTGTTAGTTCTCTGTACATGTCAATGGACACTTGAACTGTGTATAAAAGAGGAATATATTGCCCCCACTGAAGTCAGAAAAAGCGAAAAACCAAACAAAAAAAAAAATCTAGATTATGAAACCTCCATCACCGGCAAATATGTTCATGTGAAAATTCAGCAGAAATAGACAGTTGCTCTAAACAATAAAAAAAAAATTAAGTTAAACTTTTTCTTTAAATGTAAAACTCATCACCATGTCAGTCAAGACCAGAACATATCACTAAAGTTAGTGTCTGTGCTGTAAAGCCAGATAACCAAGGGCATAGTAATGAACACAAACGGCCAGGAAACTCCTTCGGTGCATGCTGACAAAGAACAGGGTTTGGTGGCAGGCCGCACACTATCTTTACCAGGTTCCAGGTAGTTACGGGCCACGTATTTAAGTGTTTCATCCAACAGAATGACAGGTAGTGAGATTTTCAATACCATCAGCCATTGTGTCACATTCAAAGGCGTGATCTGGAAGATAATCTGAAAGGAAAACCAAAGTGTTACATCTTTTCTCTCCCTCCGTCCCTCGCCGTAAGCTCTAAACAAGAAGTTTTTTGCTCTCTGTCTCGCCGAGTTCGGGGATGAGTGTAAAATACGTGCACTTACTGGCAGTGGTTCCACATAAAGGATAAGGAAGTGGAGTGACATGGACAAGCAAATGGCGCCCACCAGCCAGATATTCTCCCACGGGGGCATCCTCATCAAGGACTGATTTTCTGATAGACTGCAAGAGAAACAGCAATATGAAATTCCATGCATCAGAAAACCAGCTGGGAAGCAAAGCAGCACAGCAGAATCCTCCCCAGTCTACTGTACGCCTGGGTACCAAGTGCACCCGCTTCCCAAGCTCTGGATGTACAGCAGGTGAAGTACTTGCACCTTCCTGTTACTTAATTCCACTCTTCAACCTCCATTTAGGCTAAAAGAGCCCAAGGATCCAGAACACCAGATGTAGAGCAACACCTTACTATGTAGGGCTACCTCAGTACACACTTATATTTAAAGTTTATTTGTTTTTAAATTAACTGACCTCTGAGCTATTTGAAGAAAAATACCCTTGACATTGTGCTATTTAGTGGTTTCCATTTATAAGCTAATATTAATTGGCTAAACCCACGCTCCCTTAGGGCACAAAAAGCTATTTTCCGTATCTTCAGCATTCTTATTTTAGTTCTCCTTGATATCACTTTATATCAACACATGAGGGATAATCTGATTGATTAAATTTAGATTAGAAGTAATGGAAAATATTTCAGTTGCTCGTGCTTCATACAATACCAGAGTGAATTGGCAGACTTAAAAATACACCTTAGGATCTCGAGCGTTATCCACGAGAGTCACTTTGTTTGCACTACCAGGATTCAGAAAGGAAATACGACTCATTCTTCATTAGTTGAGCTGTCCCCATACTAAGACAAAAAGCAGGGTTTGGGCAAAGTGATGCAGAGGTTTCCCTCTCCCGTGCGGACGTACGAACCTGTTGAGAGCGTTGCACATCTCTATGGTGACAAGTACAGAAAGGGCCATTGTCATTGGATACGGAGACTCAAAAACCACGCAGTCGATACCAAAGAAGTCTGGATTGTCCTCTTTGCACTGCAGAAAATGGCTCTAGAACAGAACAACGTGAACTCACTTGCAAGCTTGTGAACTTGTAAAATAGGCAGTTATGAAATAAGCAGTGAGTGTTATGAAAACAAAACCTTCTAATATGACTTCTATAAGCACTGGTTTTAAACATTGGCCAGTTCTAGAAAAATCTGTTTGGTCTTTTATTTACATGACAAGAACTAGTCCTTCAAATTGTTTAGAAGCTCAGGTATCCCATGTGGAGCTTTAGTGCTAAGATAATTATGATCAAGTTTTACAATAACCAGCCTGAGAACATCTCATTATAAGAACTTTTGTAACCTACCATACTTCTACAATCATTTTAAGTACTGATATGAAAGCAGCATGTACCTCCCCTCTTCCCCTCCCAAAAGACATTAAACTGAGCAAATACCAGCTGATAAAAGGTAACTCTTGGACCACCATCAGCAGCAATAAACCACCAAGCAGCAGCACCCACTGTGGCAGCACCAACATAACCTTAAAGAGAACAAAGTGCTTTTTTCAGTATTGTGAGCTATATACAACTTGCCACAATTCAACTTCTACCTCAAGACCTCCAGTACTGTAAAAAAACCCAACCAAAGCACTGTAATTCAGCTATTACCTATGAAAGAAATCTGCCCCATCGGTTCTAACTTAAGTAACCATTAAATACTGGTGGGTAGGGTCTAATATCTGCTTAAGGAAGCTGACAGCTAGAACTTCAGGCAATTAAGGGTCTCATTTGGAGTCACCAACTCAATTCTGAGATAGGTGACAGCAGTCATTTTCAGAATTAGAAGTAGTTCTGCATGCAACCTCAACAGCTAACTCAGGTGCACGTTCACTAACAGCTGGCTGGGGCTTTCCACTCCCAATCCCACACCACACTCATATTCCTAGGGCTGACTTATTACACAGGCAGGCTAAAATCTGACATCCCAGTGCTCAGAGCTGAAAGCATTTCAGCCCAGAGCAAGTCAAATGGGAAAAGGCAAGTAGGTGGCTTCTGGAGGACAGAGGACAGTCTTGGCCCTAAGTCCATCTATTCCCAAAGGGCTTCTCTCTTGAGGACTGTCACACCTGCCTAAGCTTACTCAGGAGAAGTAAGAAGAGCTATTACTACTTACATCCAATAGCTAGGTAACGGAAGAAGAGCCATCCGCTGATCAGCGGCTCTTTGGGGTTGCGTGGTGGCTTATTCATGATATCAAGATCAGGAGGATTAAAGCCCAGAGCAGTAGCAGGCAGACCATCCGTCACAAGGTTTACCCATAACAGTTGGACAGGAATGAGAGCTTCAGGAAAACCCAAGGCAGCAGTCAAGAAGATACTATAAAAAAAACGCACCAATTAGAAGCTTATTCTTGGGCATACAAGCAAGTCCTCTTAATGCTCAAACCTAAGCCTGCAGCATCACTTCTGTTCTCTTAGACAGAGTTATCCATTTAGTATCACAAACTGAATATTCATGTAACTAAAATAACCCAAAAGCAAACACTGCAAGTAAGTTTTGAAGCGTTATCTTCCGGCAGCTTCAGGAATTGAAGAGTTCCTGCTTTAGCCTTGCTTTTTACCCATCCTGGGCATATAGGTGAATATATATGATCCCACAGAAAGGCTTGCGAGCCACTTCAAGACACTAAAATGTTTGCAGACATAATAGCATTTTAGCACAAATGATTAAGCTTCGTGTAGCTAGATTACTCCTAGCCCCTACCAAAATTTAATGAGCATGTAGCTGTGTGAAAAAATAGAACAGAAAGAGTGGCTGCAGTAAGAACCATATGACCAGAAGTTTTACAGTCTGCAAGAAACAAGGCAAGACAATTGCTGTGTTACGTTCCACTCTGGCAGAAAGGATGTTTGGGTATAAGCAACTGTTACAAGATCAGTATTTTCATTCTGATACCAGAAATGTATTCTGTGGCACTGGGTCACCGCTCTTTCCAGAGACACAGAAGACACTTTCTTCTGTAACTTGAGGTTTTGAGGTTAAACAAAAAATTTACTCACAGATATCCAAGTTATATCTGAAATACCAGCTCTTGCAGTATTTGATTAAGGTTTTATTTTCCTATTCTAGCCAATTATTCCAATCACAGAAGTAGTTATCAAGCATTTAACCACCTACTGAGACACTGTTACACGCGATGCAACGCGAGTCTTTTGGGGTATGCTGAAATTCTCCAGTAGAGACTGAAGTAAACAGCCTTGGCACAATCACAATGATCAGTTACCTGGAGAACCTGTTTCTCTGGTTTTAGTGAGGAATACTGGAAGTAAAGAAATAACTACAAAAGACTCCATCATCACTACTCTAGTTCGAATTAACCCCCCCCCCATTTTAAACTTACCAAACAACTTCTCCAACGTTGGAGGAGATCAAGTAGCGGATGAACTGTTTCATGTTGTTATAAATTGCACGTCCTTCTTCCACAGCAGCTACAATAGTTGAGAAATTGTCATCTGCTAAAACCATTTCAGAAGCAGTTTTAGCTACCGCAGTACCAGAACCCATAGCGATTCCAATTTCTGCTTTTTTCAACGCAGGGGCATCGTTGACACCATCACCAGTCTAAAATGAGAGTTTAAAGTTGGGGGAAAAAAAGAAAATTTAATAAAGTGGGAACTTTTACATATAGGACCAGAGGGGAATTCTGCACTAGGGGTGGATCTGGATCTTTAAAAGCCACTTAAGCACAGAACTATTCTGAGGTTTTAGGCTCAGGGCAACGTGGAAGTGACTGTTTTCCAGCATAAGGCATTAGTCTGAAAAGGCATAAATTTGGGTTTAAACACATCCTGCACCTGTCAAACCAAGTTCAATTACTTACCATAGCTGTAATCTCATCGAAAGACTGAAGAAACTCAACAATTTTAGATTTGTGGGAAGGCTCCACGCGAGCGAAGCAGCGGGCATGGTGACAAGCATCTCTCTGGGCAGCAAGGGACAGCTCGTCGAATTCACGACCAGTAAAGGCCTTTGTAGAAACATCTTCATCCTCCACAAAGATACCGATGCGACGGCAAATAGCTACTGCTGTGCCTTTATTATCACCAGTAATCATAATAACTCTAATACCAGCTTGTCTGCACAGCTTTATAGATGAAGCTACTTCAATTCTCGGGGGATCCAACATACCCACGCAGCCAACAAAGGTCAAGTTGGTCTGAAACAAGACAGCACACCAAGTTTCAGTGCAAGATCCTGCAGACTTCTCACCTTAACATGAAGAAAACCAATAAGTTTGCTTGCAAGCTAAATGTGCCTCGGCACAGTGACATTCATTTTCACTCCTGTCCACAAGATTCTGTGGTTCTACATTCAACAATTAAGAACCTGAGGTCTGTGTCATCCTGCCATTTGGTCAAAGCCAGCCTACTATGAATGCTGCACTTGCTCTTATGTAATTTTTTTTTCCTTCCTGAAAGGGTTACTCTTTCACCATACTAAGTCTTCACAGCACTTCAGCTCTGACACCGAATTCAGGCAGCTGGAGAAGAACTGAAAGGTCACCAACCTATAGGCACACTAGTAACTAAGAGGAGATAAATATTAAGTTCATGGTTTTAGAATCACAATGCTACATGGTGAGCCTATGGGGAGGATAAAGTTAATTCCCAGAGCATGACCACACTCTCTAATGGGATCCTACCTTTCCAAATGGCTATTTTGCTTCAAATGCACTCATTTTATTAGTTAAGATGTGCTCCAGTTGTCAGCCTTGCAAACCCAACCTGCAAGCAGTCAAGCCTTTCTTTTTGGTCATCAGTGCCAGAAGCACAGAGCACAAGCCAAGAACTCTCATGCAACTGTTGCCGTTCCCCTCCCTCTAAATCCCAGATACAGATTTCACTGGAAAATTACAGAGTAGCTAAGATGATAATCAGGGACAGAGCTTCAGCAGCTGACAGCATGGAGGCAGGGAAGGGAACTTGACCCTTCCAGCAGAAAATGGTTGGTATGTTTCATCACAAAATCCCCAAAGAGGTCTTGCAGTTGAGCAATGTCAAACTGAAAAGCGTGACAGCTGAAACCACAATGCAATTTTTTGGGAGTATTTTTGAGTCAGTCTCTGAGAACAGTTTAAGGTGTTATGATCCTGAGAACCTTATGTATATATATAAAATAACACAATTTGCAGCTAGCTGTTTAACTGATTTCATGATGTATTTTTAGCCAAGCAGCAGCACATACACCAGCCATCAAGAGCAGTTTCTTCAGACACATCCAGTCTCTTCCTAAACTGACTATTCCCTCCACGCACGTGGCCTAACTATTGTGTCTGACATGAAAAACACCCAGAAAGAGAATATTCTTAGATGCAACTTCCTCAAGAAATAATAAAATGTAAGGAGTCACCATTCTCCAGCTTGGGAGAGGAAGAAGAATTGAAAGGATGTTTTACTAAACTTACCTCGTAGTTAATGAAATTTGAGGAGTCCTCAAGATTCATTTCCTCTTTTCTGGGTGGATTGTCATGGGTGGCCAGAGCCAAGCAACGCAACGTGTCTCTACCAGTTCCCCATTCTCTAATGACAGACATTATTTTCTGCTTAATTCCTGATGTTAATGGTATTTTAGCACTTCCAACACGGACGTGCGTACATCTATCGATTACACCTTCAGGAGCGCCCTGCAAAGGCAAAAAAAAAAGCTTAATAAATCCTTTTCCATTATAACATTTGCTCAAACTAAAGTCCTTCCTTTGTCTTCAAGCAGCAGCTCCTTGTGCCATAATTTTTACTATTGTGCTGCTTTTGCAGCCGTTCCACAATTACCCTTCTGAAGTGAGGAACTGACCTTAACAAACATCTTGCTCATGGATGTGCGGCTCGGTTTGTTCGGTGTACAATAGACAGACATAGACTTTCTGTCTCTTGAGAATTCCAGGGTGAATTCTTTCTTCATGAGTTGTTTTATCACCTTATAAAAAAAATAATAAAAGACATAAACCCACATTTAGATAATGCATACTACAAAACTCACCCCTCCAATGAATTCCAGATCAAAAGAGTACTGACCGAGTTGCAGGCATTTGCACGTTCAATTCTAGAAAGTCCTTTCAAATCTGTGTCAAAAACATTCATCTTTTCCACCAGACAGGTAAGCGCCGTTTCCGTAGCTTCACCAACTTTTTCATATACTCCCTTGGCCTTTAGTTAACAGAAAGCAAACAGAAACAGGGGTTTACTTTAAACCTTACGTGAGCTCTTGTCTGGTGGGTTCCAAGTTTCACAGTGGGAGAAAAAGCTTAACAAAATTTACTATGGCTCATGAAACGAGGAAAGCTAATTTTAAAAAGCAGTATGATTTGTAGGAAATTTGAGGCCTTTCCTCTCGAGGCCAGCAGAGAAGATGTCAGTACTTTATCATCAAGCTTTTAAGTCATTGTGAGAGGTAGAAACCTTAAGGAGGCGAGGCAAAGCATTCTACGCACCAGGAGATCACCAAGCTCCAGATTACACTTGCTGCTTGGCTTTAATTTTCTCAGTGTTTCACAACCAAGACATTCCCAGAATGATTACTTAAGTCCACCTAAATACTCTCCTCTCTTGACTACAAGGGGATTTACCACCAAAAGGTATTACCTAGACAGACGTGAACAAACATTTAGTCTCAACCCCGCGCTCTCCGCCGTTCTAGGCTATGTACTTACTTCATTGTAATCCAAAGAGGAATCATTACAGAGCGCACAGATCGTTGCCAGTTCCACAAGGCCATCATACTGGCTACATTTAATAAGTTTGTCATCTTTATGCCTTTCCAAAGGAAGAAAAAGGGGAGATATAAGTTAGTCATTTAGTCTTAGCATCTCACCTTTTTCCTTTCTTTAATCCCTTTACTGTATTTCCATTTAGTACAATGCTTATTAGTTAGGGACTTGGAACTACAGAGCCAGAAATTGTTGAGAAGAGCAGGTTTGATAAAGGTGAGTTCTGAAGTTTAGAACAAAGAGAGTCATGAACAGAACGACACGATTATCAATGACATGGCTACCCAAACTCCTCCAGTGACAGTCATGCAGCCACGTAGAGAAGAGCAGCTCAGTGAAGAGATATACGAAAGCAGCACTAGAGGATGCACAGGACTCAGAAGGGAGTTCCAAGCAGGAGAGGGATACTGTTGGATCCCTTTGGAGTTTAACTTCCTTAACCTCACAGCATATTCTGCGGATTTACCGCCGTGATTAAGTTACTGGGCAGACATAAAAGCAGATTTGGCCTTTTTAAGGTCTTAAAAATTTATTTGTAACATTAGCCAATATCTGCAACATTAATCTGTACACATATACCGTGTACCTCCTAAGCCAATGAAAAGCAAAGTCATTTCACAATACAGATTCCATTAGAAAAGAAACAGTCTTCTATTTTACCCCCTCTAGGAAGGGTAAAAAGTCTGGTGGTAGAAAGACATGGATCACTACTCCATAAGAATTCATAACATAGACTATGACACGTCCAATTACGTAAGCTTTTGTTCAGGCTCTTGAGTACTGCAAACAAATCCCAGTGTTGTGTAACACAGCATGGGAACAAAATGCATCTTAAAGTGTATTTTTAAATTTCATTTTGCAGATCATTCCACAGCCATAAACAGAGGCTTTAAACTCTCAACTCTTTAAGCTTCTCAGGAGCTTTCAGTTTGTCACCTCGCCTATCAGAGCTGATATTTCTTGTTTTCACCCGTCTGAACTTGAAGAAAATTAGTAATTTTGAGTATCCTTAACTTTCTTAAGCAGTTTTCAGCTGTTCCCCTCCCACCTTGCCTACGCGTTCCTTGATTTCTGAAGGATGCCAAGTGCACGTGGAGTCTGGGGTCAGTTTCTGGATAAAGATTTTTTTTTTTTTTCCCTCTTTAAAACTTCAGGCTTTGATTAGCTGAAGATGAACTCGTTTGAGGGTCAAATGCAATCTTCCAGCTTTTGCTGCAGTTCTTAATTACCGTTAGTTTTAGGCTCTCAGTTTGCAAGTAAGCACGTGCACTGCATGTGCTGAGACCCGACAAAACAGCTCCAAACTGTCTGACAATCTCCTAAGACCCCTGGGAATTCAGTCAGTATGAAATTTTAATTCTACAGCAAGAAATATTTGTAATTGAGTTGCGAATGCATCTTCGGGGAAAGATATGTATCAAATACTTTAAGAGTAAGTGGAAAAATTAACTGATTTGTTGCAAAAACACTCGATGGTTATGAATTCGAGGAGGCTGCCTGTACAGCTGTGGAATACAAGAGTATCTGAAGTGAAGTACAAAGCAACACCTGCCAGGGATGGTTCCTAGCTAGAGCAGGTCCTGCTTTGGGGCAGTGCAAGGACCAGACCATCTCCTGAAGTCCCCAAACTCTGTTTTCCGTGACAGTTTGCAATCCAGGGTGAAGTCATTCACTTCAAACCCTTACAAAGCCACTGATTTTAAAAAGCTGTCCATAAATGCAGAAATTAATCAGCCCTAAAGGTTTGAGAATTTAGCTTTGTTTCTTTATGCTCCAATAAGGGCCTTTCTGGGGCAATTTCCCTTTCAGAGCATGTTTTTTACGTACGCGAATGCGGCCCCATTAACGTGCTTGTTCACATTTCTCCAATTTCAGCAAGTCAAAACAGAACATTAACATACACTGACGACTGGCTTATTATACTCAACATCTGCCACCACACTATATTTTTATTATTTTGTTTATCTAGAGCTCTTGTGAGACCAGCTAAAGCATAATAGCCGGATGCTTTACAAGGTCTTGAATGTCACCTTGCCTAAAGTAGATGCTGTTGCCTGAAATGAAAGCGTAAGCTTTTGACAGCAATTAGCTTTGAAACAAAAGAGAATTGGGGAGTTAAGATTTCCCACTGCTGAGAATACCATGGTCTTAACTGCTATGAAAATTAAACAGAGATAAGCAGTACTGAGATCGGTGAAGATTGCACAGAGGCAGAGGTGTGAGTGTGAAACTCCACAAGGCTGAGATGTTCACCATAATTAAACCTTAATTCTACTTCAGACATAGCAGAACTCTACTCTGCAAGTAAAACTGAAGTGGTAGAACTGAAAATCCATGAAAGACTGGCCAAGAAAAAGGGACCTTAACAATCCAGTAAGAGAAGGCTCTCCTAGAATCAGAAGGCTAAAAACTCCTGAAGTTGTTGGGATGAAGCACCTTCTCCCGCTAGAAGAGACTTGCAACTGATGAAGTGAACCAAGGATATTGTTCCTTTCCTAAGGCAGTGGGTTTAACACAGCTCAAATACCAAAGGCTGAGACAAACACACACATCTATTCAAGCACAGATGCACCCACTGAGTCCAGCGAAGGACTGAGGGTTGGGGACAGGAGTTTACAGTAAATTTAAGAATTAATTCTGACACAATAATGAGGATAAAACTCATCTGCTACCTTCTCTGAGGCAGGGGAATTGCAGACACTGAGTTTACAGATTACCAGAGGCTCATCTGTTTAGATTTTATGCTGCTTTATTTTTAAAGAAAGTAAAACTCATTTTGAAACACTGGCATAGCTGATCTCAGCCAAGTAAGATTTCAGTAGAAGAAATCCTCTCGACCTATTCCTAAGTTATTTTTTAGATTATCAAATGAATGTTGCAATTTTTTTTGTGATGGGCATGGGTGGACTCGGGTGATCCAGGAGGTCCTTTCCAAGCGTGGATATTTGGTGATTCTGTAATACTGGAGACCATATTAATTTCATGAAGGTTTCCTTCTCTAGAATGTCACTTCCTTTTACTGTTAAGTACTTCCCCCCAGCCCTACAGTGTGCATTCTCATTTATTAGCAATCATTACTGAATATCACACTCATTGCTTTGAGCCTGAAGTAACAGTCAATGTATAAACAGATACACATGTACCTTCCACAGAACACTTACACTTCTCCCATGGGAGCGTATGTCGAGCCAGTTACAGTAAATTCGTTCAGAGAACAGCTGTCTCCTTCCACTCTGTCCAGGATAAACATCTGAAATTAGAGTTAGAAGTGTTACTACCTTTGAACAATAATTAATGCAAGAGATTTAAACAGGCCTTAAGCAAGCAGGTGAGAGAGGCAAGCTCAGGTTGAATAAATAAACTAGACAAAAGCAGGTATGACTTTCTGCACTTCGATCCCATACGTGTTTGAACAGCCCCTTACAGTGAAGCACGAAGTACAGAAAACAGCACTTCTGCTTAACAGATGTCACTTGAAAAATGAGTTATGGCACAAGTACAACAGAGCTGAAAACCACATAAACTATGTAAACTTCAGCTCTGATGATTACTCACACATCCATCTGACAATCCTGACTATACCCAAGATCTTCTTAGGCTTCAGGCTTGTAAATTAATTCTCATGTGCATGTTTGAAACAGCAGTTCCAACCAAAAGCAACACAGGGCAGCCTGGAAATGGCCAATTCTTGCCAAAGTAAAAATAAACCCATCTACAAATGGGAGAAGCTTCTAGATCTAAAAGGTGAGGTTTTAGGCAAGAGCCAGACTATGACCAGCTTCCCTTAATACCAACCACTAAGGGAAAGTGTTTCTTGTCCTGGTTTTTGAGTTATAAGTCACTTTACCATTCAGTACACTGGTAGCTTAAAAACATCCTGACAGCTCAAGTGCCCTTCTAGCACAGGCTGAAATGCTACTTTCAAATAAAGACACCAATTGGAAGGATGCAGTTGTACCCCATAAGACACCTGCATCTCCATCTTTCCTTTCTTTCCATTTCATTTCTAGGAGAGCTACAGGCAGAACCATGTCTGGGAAGCTGGAGATAAAATAACAGAGTGCCTGAAGCTGTCAAACTCTTATCGTGACTTGTTTGCGAGGTATAGTAGAGAAGAAAAGAATTTCTCACTAATTGATAGTGGATCTTAATGGGACTTCTTACTGGTTGGTTATTCTAAGCCAGCGTTTTACTCTTCCCCTCATTGTGCTGCCTTATGTTCTAGGCAAGCATCTTCACAAAATACAGCCTAATAATTAGGTGTTCTGCACCTGATCTGCATCAATGTCTGGAGACCCTATGATCTACAACGTCATTTCAAACAAACGATCAGAAAAAGTAGACAAGCTGATAAATTGAAAGCCCACAGAGTAAGTTCATTCTCAGAGGGATATACCACAGGAGGATATTAAACTGCTCCTTAAGTCTCTGCCTAAAGCAGTATCACTTCTGACAAACAGTGTAGTACAGGGTTCATTTTGACACTCAGGAGTTACTACTTAACACAAAAATTAAAACTACAAGGGGAATTACTGTTGTAAACCAGTCCTCTTAAAAAGCTAAGCAATCTCTCTGCTTAGAGTGAAACCAAGAATAAGAGTATTGTTTACACGTATTAGGATTTTGCTATGTCTTACAAAATCTTGCAATTAAGGTTACTCTGTAGCTGTCAGAGGTTAACAAGGAACCAAGTAAGTGGTACTGGACAAGATCTAAAGCCTTTAGTCTTCGAAAATATGTGGAGTAGAGCATTTTGAGCTTTTGAATGCACACAACTTTAATGATGAGTTAACCAGGAAGCCTTCTGCTTTTGGCATCTGCATGATGAACAAATCCCTGCAAAGACTAGGGCAGTTATGCAACTCTACTGCAAGTAACCTCCTCTGGAATACTGATGAGCAGCTGCTTTATGTCTCCTAGGTATAAATACTACAATACTTAAGGAAGGAGAACAAGTCAACCACCAGTTAGAAAGAACCATCAATGACATGAGAACAAAGCACTTAAGGCTTACAAACTTTTGCCACTGGTGTGCAGGGCTCGACATTTACACGTGTGGAATTCTAAGCCAATGTAATGACTCTGAACATTTGATGTCATAAGAGCTGCTACGCCACTGAACACTGACAATGGTGACATAGAACTTCACGGTCTCTCCATAAAATTCCTACGTGGAATATCAAGCACATGGGAAGCACAGAGAGGTGGTAACTGAATGTGCATCATGTTAAAGTGACTAGCTACAAAAAAAAAAACACAAAAACCAAATTAATCAACACTAGAAAGAATGGTGGGGGGAACGGAGAGGGAGGCACAGAACTAATGGTTACCTAAAAATATGCCATGCATTGAAGATGACCCTGGGAACAGTGGAGACAGGGTCAACTGCACCTCCACGTTGCCAGGTTAGTCATATGTTGCACGTTGGAAACAGTACAGTGATCTACATCAGGCCGTAAAGAACTACCAAAATAACCAAATAAAGGCAGAACCACTCAAAAGTGAAAATACCTTGGACTCTCTAAATTACTGTAGTAAACCTCCTACCTTTTTCTCATTGCTAAATTTCTCCACCACTGTCATCTTGCTGAAGTAAAGAGGTAGGTGTTTTACACACATCCTGCTTCTACAGCAGAACTATCCTACCTTTCTGAAACTGGGGATAAATCATCCTGGACGATTCCGAGTAGACTGAATGGTTTACAGACAAGTCAATGGAAAGCTGCTTGCAAACAACTTTCTCTTCCATCAAGTGCAGGCACAGCTATTTGTGGCTATGACTAAATAAGGGAAGAGATTAAAGCCTTAAACGCTACCCAGTGGAAAACTGAATTAAAAGTGGAAGCTTATCTTAGGAAAATAAAGCAAGATTTTGATGATATGAGAACCAAAAGACTCACAATCAAAAGAATTCTGGCAATGTTGACTATTCAAACAGAGTGGTTGAAGAGAAAAACCAAAATAGAAGCAGCTAGTTCAACGTACCCTGCAGACTGACATCTGATTCGTGGTCAGGGTACCGGTCTTGTCAGAACAAATAACTGAGGTGCAACCCAAGGTTTCCACAGAGGGAAGACTTCTAACAATAGCATTCTTCTTGGCCATCCTCCGGGTTCCAAGAGCCAAGCAGGTGGTAATGACAGCAGGTAGACCCTCAGGAATAGCAGCAACAGCAAGAGCAACAGCGATTTTAAAGTAATAGATAGCACCTCGGATCCAGGAGCCTCCGTGCACCGGGTCATTGAAGTGACCAATGTTTATTATCCAAACCGCGATGCAGATGAGCGAGATGACTTTAGACAGCTGCTCTCCAAACTCATCCAGTTTCTGTTGGAGGGGGGTTCTCTCTTGCTCAGTAGCCACCATCTCATCGCGAATTTTGCCGATTTCGGTGTTTACTCCTGTTGCAATAACCACTCCCATGGCTTTACCAGCAGCAATGTTAGTACCCTAATGTCAATAAAGAAAAGGGAAGAGAAAACTTGTAGCCAACCTATAAACGCATTTTGGCAGTGGGATTGTTTGGCTTTGGATTTGTTTGGTTTGGGGTTTGTGTGTGGTTGTTTTGTTGGGGTTTTTTTTTTTAATTAAAAAAAACAACACATATGCAAGTCCAGACTGTTTCAGCTAGGGTAAGGAAAAAGGTGAAGAGGAAGAGAATGACATTCCCCAGTATCTGTAAGAGAACACACCAGTGTAGAATTTCTACTTACAGAACGGGCTCAAAAACGAGTTACAGAACTAACTCACAGAAGCACTTGAAAAGTGCACGTGCTCCAGCCTTCAAGACTTTCTTGTGAAAGATAAAAAAATAATCAGTTCCCTCACATAAACTGGTTTCGACAAACACCTTCCCCGAGGACAGCTTTTAGTAAAAGTTACTTCTAATTTTTAAATCACTTTGTTTGATGGAGATGGAAGCAGGCATAAAGATGCCTATAGAGAATACGGCAAAGAAGTCATACAGATTTCAGTTGGAAGACCTGAGGTTCTGTGCATTTTATAAAATACTGAAGCTGATAAAAAGCTGTGAACATTTCAGAACGAGTAACTTACAGAAAAAAGCATGTTCTTCTTGTCTTGGTTTACAGCACGAGGATCAGGCACAGGGTCAGTGTGTTTAATAACAGACACAGACTCACCTAAAATAAAGATAATAGTCTTAAAACCAGGTTACACAGGTATCTTGAGTCCCACAGGGCATTGAAAACTTACAATCCTCAGTCCTAGATTTCTTTAATTGTCAAACTTCTTTCCTCAAATGACTGTTTAATTGCTTAAGTGAAAGAGGAAATATTTCAGCTGGCCAAAAAATTAAAAATGAACAGCTGGCTTTTAATAGGAAAGGATTTAAGTAAACATTTTATATAGTTAGAATTAATGAGGTTTACAGCAGGTCTTAAAGATGATGTAAAGTGGTTAATTCTGTTATTTAAACAAAGGCAAGGAAAGAGTCCCATCATACAGGCTTCTGGTGGATTCTTTCTTCTACTTAGTTCTGATAGCTTGATAAACACCAAGTGCCTACATTTTCTCATGCTAAACAAATAAGCTTGATGACTTCTGTGCTATTCAGGATCTGTAGTGAAAAACTTTGAGGTCTGTTTCAAGCATCAAAAATAAGTTTCTTAGGAATACTTCAGGGCTAGTTAACATAAATTTAAGCTACCAAAACAGGTAGCTAGATCTTCATGTTCCAGCCGAG
The DNA here is from genome assembly GCA_027560015.1 of Chloroceryle amazona. NCBI lineage: Eukaryota > Metazoa > Chordata > Aves > Coraciiformes > Cerylidae > Chloroceryle > Chloroceryle amazona. The sequence continues at coordinate 23,151 of JANHFX010022931.1, read as the reverse complement.
AGAAAGCTGTTATAGCATGCTTGGCTGATTCCTAGCTTCTTTCCTATAGTCAGAAGTACTGCTACTTTTGTTTTGTTTTCAACAAATCTGGAAAGTGCTCTAAATATAACTCCTGCACTGGAGAGCTGGTACCAGAAAACACATGAGTGTGCATGCACAGAATTTCAGCAAATAAGGCTTTAGTGTACTGAGTCTTTAGTAACAGCAGCTCAAAAGCTGCCTGTATTTCAGAAGTTATTCTCTCTTGTGAGAGAAAATGGAGGACTGTTACAGAAGGCATTTAGTAAGATTTCCATACTTTCATATTTGAACAGTGACCAGATGTTCAAACCTAGAAGGCTCCATCAATTAGAAAAGAAATTCTTTTCTACTTTACTTTCCCACGAGTCACTAGTGGGGAGAAGAAAGACCAAAAAAGCATTACAAGTCTCAGCGAGCATGTTCATCCCACTACAGTGAACATGCAAAGCCAGTGATGAAGCAACGCATTCAGCCACTCTGAAAGTTGTTGCTGGATCAGAAATTTCCTATCCTTAAATGAAGCATAGTACTGGAATAGCTACAGGCTTGTTTCTAAGGGATTACTCTAAACAAATCGTGGAAAGCTACTTTTGATTATGCACATAATTATCCAAAATTCACAGAAGTTATACCTGTGAGAATTGACTGGTCTACCCTTAGAGTTGTAGATTTGATAGAAGTAATTCTTATATCAGCAGGAACCTTGTCTCCAACTACAAAGAAATGAAGAAGACAAAATTAGAAGGTTGTTAGTTCAGAGATTTCTAACCAAGCGTATTACCACCTCCATCATCCAGGAAAACAATTTTCCAGTAACTGTTCAGACATCTAAGATTACTAACAGCTTGTAACTGGTTTTGTGGTTTGTAATACTCCAGTTTTCTCATTATCCAATATACTTCAAGTTCTCTACCCCTACCTGACCTCAGGGAAAGGTTGTAAATCACTGGATTGTTTTTCTAATCACATGACGACCACTTGACAGCAAAGGGGAAACATTCTCAAGAGAAAGATATCCATTTCAGAATACAGATTTATAAACAACCAAAACCCCTAGCTAAGGTGAATCAAGTCTCCTTTTCAGAACAACTGTCCTGAAAAGTCTTCTGGTTGCTTTCTCTTCTGCTCTCACAACTATCAGCATTATCCACATTTACTTATTTAGAGAGTAAAAGGAGTTGTATTTTCCTTTTCTTTGGCACCAACTGTGAGAATAACATGCTTCTGCTGATCTGCTCTTTTAATGTTATACTTTGAATACTGCCAGATGTTCCAGAGTTGGAAGTTAATTTCAGATCTTACCCTTCTTTTTCAGTAATGCTGCTCTATTAAACAAACCACAGTCCAGCTCCCAGTTAACATTTCCACAGAACTCTATGCTATGTTTGCCATATATTTTTCTACCCTTCAGAGGGCAACACTGGAGGAAAAAAAAACCAAACACCAAACAACCCACAAAGCAAAAATCCTCCACTTGCACATCGCCAGCAAACAACACAAGTTAACAGCACACTCCTGAAGGCAGCAGAGTAATGAAGCCAGTTGTCAGAGGGAGACTACTGTAGCTCCAGCAACTCCATCATTAATTCTTCCACCTTCCTACTTCCTTATCTGGCTTTTCCTAGTTTTTCCAAAAGAGCTAAAGCTCCCCCATTTTATGACTACTGCAAATAAATGGCTGCATGCAAATTAATTTGCTAAAGCACACTAATGAGAGTCAGCTATCTGACTCATGGAGGGGGTTCTAAGCTCTGCACGTCAGTATCACCAATTGATGCATATAATCAAACCTTCCTCGTGTTTAATGCTGCAAGCATTCAAGTGTCAGCTTCACTTTTCTTACAGAATAATGCAAAGAAACAAAGAAGGAAGACTAACTAGCTACAGAGCTGATCTTCTCAGTAGATGGACTCTTGTGTCCCTGCAGTAAAATTAAACCAAGCTGCAATTCCTGCAGGAACTGCTTATGCAATGAAGGGCAATAATGCACAGGAACAAGTAACACTGTGAAACCCTCTGCAGCGGGTGTTACAGCTTCAGAACACACAGCCACTCACACAGGAAAGCTAAGGAACAAAATGCTGAAGAGGAGGATGAAGTGCTACCTGAAACAATACATAAACTTGACTTTTAAGGTAGAAGAAACCACAACCATTAAAATCAGCAGAAGATTGTGTAGTTTTGATTGTAGACTTCAACAAGTGTGGCTTTGTAAGCACAAGTATACGAAGGGATCCAATAAGCAGCCACAAATTCCCTTTTTGTATCATTATAGAATGTGAAAACTAATTTAAACCACAATGCCCTTGAGCAGCAAGAGAAAATAGCCTTAGACAAGTGGCGACCTAGGCCAAAAATGGCCAAACTATTCAGTATCCTCTCCTGATGTCGTGGGGAAGGTTATATGCAGACATATAGTGGCAGCTGGTTTTCAGATATTGCTGAACAACAACAGGCTAATGCCTCAGTGCAATGTGGTATCATGCCTGTCAATCTGCATAAACATTTTCAAAGTACTTAAAGCAGCTGGAAAGCTACGGCCAACTCAAAATACATCACCACGTTTGATAAGACTTACAGGACTCTGCTGCTCTCTAACATAAAAAAGAAGCTATTAAAAAAATCATCTTAATACACTCAAGTAACTGGATAGGACACACAGCAAAGCTGACAACTAATTCTCCAACCTAATTCTGAACAGTTCTAAGTTGTTCAAACTCAAACGTAATATTCACGGGATCTCAAGTACTAGGAGAAGGGTCTGCTCTAGACTATTGATATTTGAATATCTGTATTTCCACAAAAACAACTATCATCATCAACTGCCTGAACTATCAGAACTGAAGTGGTAAACTTACTATGACACTGCAGCTTTCTAAGATTATCTCAACAATGTCAGATAAGACACATTATTCATTCACCATCCCTGTTTGAGAAGGCTGGAGTAAAATATTCGAGGCATTTCCAATAGGCAGGAAAGCTGTGCAGCAGGGTCAGTTACAGAACTATTTTAAGCAGCTCTTTGCAAAATAACAGCTATAAAACTAAGTCATTGATAGTCTGGAATATGCTTTCATGAGCATAACTGAATATAGATAGGAAATCACTCTACCATATATAGGAAATCACAGGAAATTTTAAGTACAGATCTCATCTTCAAGTAGAAGGCTTTTTTCCATATACTTTAACACAGGAAAGAAGTGAAGGGTTTCTTGGGAGCTTTTTTAATTCAGCTGCATTTCAGTCCACAGAACCAGCAGAAGTACTACCCAAGGCTTGAAAGATGACAAGAAATTAGAAGGTGAATGTGTATTTGTGTTGTCCAGTAGACAGCTGCTTACAGTCTAAATGGATATAATCCCACAGTTCTACAGCTAAAATAACAAATCGGTTGCCAAAGTGTTTTCATCCATTATTTTAACCCAAGATTTTAATCCTGAGTAGTCATTTGATTGTTACAACAGCTCTGAAGAAATCAAGTAAGCTGTTTTCAAATCTGTCCAGATGCACGCTCTTAAAGCATAGTTCAGCTAAATACTTAACTACTGACTAAAACAGCCCTTCTGACTATAAAACTGACTGCTTCTTGGAAGAGCAAGAGCTGGGTTTGGCTCAAATCATTACAGCTTTATTCATAGAATCCTTTTATTCACGCACAAAACACTGAAGTTTCAGAATTTTAATAGTGAACTGATAGCCCTTTTACTTTACCAGTTTCCAAGACAGCAATTAATACTAATCATTTAACTTCAGAATATCAACTTTACCCCCCAAAAGCCAGTGGGATATACAGGAGTCCTTAAAACTACGACTTGAAATGTGTACTTTGAACATTGCTATCAGCTCTTAATTGCCTCTGTTCCCTCCCGCAGCTGAAGACTTGCTAAGAAGAGGTTTGCAGACAGGTACGCTATAAAAAGCGGAGAGTTTTGCTTCCCTTTTGTGTGTTACAAGAACTATTCATCTTCTTAGTAAAGATGATCTGTTTGCAAGAGCCCATTTAAGTGCTCACAGTAAATCAAAGTCATTTTTTTCTGCAGGAATCAGAACAGTTGCCCAGATACATATATGCACCTAACACTTTCTAATTTATGTTTATCATTAACCAAAGCCAGTTTTGACCTATATTTGCTATCAGCAGGCTGGGGTTGGAACTTGACTCTTGCACTAAAGATTATCAGTACAGCTCTAAATTATTCTGTCACTGTTGTCCAACTTTAACTTCTTTTTAGGCAAGTTCTGAAGAACTGGGATACTGTATTTCAACATATGGCCCAACAGTTCAGGAACACAAACAGTGCCTGGAAGCGAGTGAAAGCCTCTCCAAACCAGCTCCCCTCCAAAAAAGCCAACCCAAAACAAACCACAAATGGTATAAAAAAAGAAGTTAATTGTGTCATTTACCCCCTTTTAAGTGTCTTAAGAGTTTTAAGATTCATTATTGACACCTCCTGTATATTTTTATTTTTAATACAGTATGGTCTTCCTCCTGCTTTATTAGGATGCTCTCATTTCATCAGGCCAGGATAGAAATGCTACCAAATTCAGCAGGTGTAACCTGCCACACTGCTGTGATTCAAAATATACTGTGCATGGGGTTTTACCATCAAAAAGGAAGAGGAGTAAGTATCAATTCATTTGCAATAAAGCATCAGCAACTATGTTCTTTAATGATTTTAACACTACCTATTATAATCACAGATCTTTAAACCACTTTTCCTAATGAGATCTTTAGCCTCTTAAAGAGTCAGTTATTTCAAAGTCCCTTCTCTTACACAAAAATAAGTTTCTTATCCTCTAAATTAGAGGACACACCATTGTGTGAGTCTAAACTGAAGCAACTGAAACTTCCTATGTGGAGTGTGGGTATCACCTTAAGGTTTCAGAACTGACATGAGTAAGCTTAAAATAACACATACAGGATGCTGCATCCTTCCATCAAGCAGAACCAAGTATTGTTTCTGGTGGGGAACAGAAAGAGTTAAAACTTAGAAGCTGTCCTTCCTCTGCAGGTGCATTTGGAAGTACAGCTGTTGCAGCACAACTGGTTTTTATATTAAGCTTCCTTAACACAAGCTCAGCTTAGCTCCCCTTCCCCCTTTGCATGGATCCAGTCCAGTCTTCTTATTGTATTGGTTTCCTCAGACTATCAGAAACCTAATTTTTCTTCCACAGTAACAGGTTATAAGTATTTAACACTTCCTGACAAGGGTATAATAAAGTGCTACCAAAAATTAGAAGCTTTACAAAACAGGAAGATTGAGTCCATCTCTGCTTTATACAAGGCCAAGAGCAGCATCAAACTGTCAAAATTAGGAGACTACGAAGCAATTTAAGTCTGAGTTTCCAGTCCAAACCAGTAAGATAGATTTATTTTCCACCAAAAGATTCTAATAGCACTGTCCATTCAGTTTTTACCATGCTAGTAAAACAGCATTGCTTTTACTGCCAAAATGACAGAACAATGCATTTGAATGTATCGATTCTTTGCATTTATGATGCACACTCCTGATTAAACAGCATTCATAAAGCAGCTTTCTCCATCACAGGCTGTTCTGCTTGCTGGCCAGAGAGAAAATATCCACACAGCTGATTGCACAGCATGTAAGTGTGATTATCTTAACCCAAGAACTGGTAGAGCTAGAGAGATTTCGAACAAAATACTCAGACATATTTTTGTTTGAATTGTTAAGAATGCAGTAAGACAGAAAAAGCTTAGCTTTCTGGGATCAAACCATTTTCAAGGTTGGAACTGTGGGTTATAATTGAAGAAAAAATTATATACTATATTAAACAATACACAAGACTTGAATTATTCCCGTTTTATTTCTCCTCATTCTGTACCAATATACTTGTGACATTCTTTCTGAAGAGGGCACCAGAACATTAATGAGATGTGCCAATGGACAGGCACCCTGCCTGTAAGTCTGAATTTGTTTCTGATCTGAATTTGCCCAGCTTCAGCCTTTAATCAAGTGATCTATATCACTCTCTTCAAGACTGAACACTCTTGTGATCAGCCTACAGAAGTACCTAACAGCAGAAAGAACAAACAGCTAAGTTAAGCTTCAACTGTTGCCAGATCAGGTAGAGAACAATGCCATCTTCCTATCAAAGCTGTAGTCCTCTTTCCAGGTAGGCTGCATTTGGCTAACACAGAACGCACAGTAAGAATCCTGGAAGTGCAGCACAGCTCCCAGTGCAAGTTTTCTTTAGCCTTAAAATAAATGCTTCCCTTGCCAGGGTGATATGGTATTAACAGAACATTATCTTGATGTTCAAGCATTTTGTTCTGTACTGCTTGTGCTTACAATAAAGCCCCACTGCAGTATCAGTTCTGATCAGAGTATAGAACATCAGATATGTTATGAATTTAGATAATTAAAATAGGGAGTTCCACCATTTTTACTTAGTTGGGCAACGGTGAAGGAAAATTCTTGTAAAGAATTGAGGAAAAAATTAGGTGTGTTTCAAAAGTTTTCAAATGTTGTGTTGAAAGTGACACAAATTTAGGCTGTGCCCTCACGTGAACTTCACATAACCTCAGACTTCAGTGGAGTGTGGAATGGAGTTTGGACTGTGTCTGCTTATCTCAAAACTGCCTCTGCTGTGTTAAGAGTTTGACAGCCAAAACTCTCACTGAAGTTCCACTCCTACGTGTATTTATTAACCACTGATCTTACTTCCATTTTTTCTCTGCTTCAGAAGCAGTACTTTATAGAAAAAGCACAACACACCATTTCTAACAACCAAACGTGACAACCTGCAGCCCATTCCTTTTAATATCTCTTTTCCAATCTCAATACTTACAAAAGTAAGCCCTGCATCGCTAGCACAGAGTCTAGAAATCAATTCTAGTTATCAGAAAAGTAACACAAGCACAAGGACCGAGATCTTTCAGGGCAAGACCTGCAGCATGTTTGTTGCTTATACTATCAAGGAGAACCTGTAGCTCTTCATAACCACGATGAAGTTTGACAATTTACCTTTATGCATCTTCCTTCCCAATCTTCTTCACCCCCAAATTTATAAGGCATCTGTGCTTTAGGAAGAGTCTTCAAGTGCTCTGCAGTTAGATTTAAAAGCCTTGGAAAATAGTTCTTGCATACTTTCTATCAGGTATAAACTTTAAGTCTTCTGGAATACACAGTAATTTAATAAGCACCAGCTTCTGGGAACTCTCTGTGTATTTTTAAGCTGCTGAGTACTTACAGATACAGTAATGGATGACAAGAACCATCACTCAGCGCTTCAGGGAAAAAAAAAGAGTAACTATTGTGACTCCAGTTTGGCCACTTAGCTGATGTTCACTAGTTGCAATCTATATTACATCACAAAGTCAGATATGCTGTATTGAAAATAGAACACTTTACACAGGAAAATACAACGGAAGTGAGCAAAGTTCATTTCCGTTCCCAAATGCGGTGCTGTAAAAATAAATGATTCACAGCCAGTTCATCCCAATTTGTCACCCTGGATTTCATATAAAACTTCTAAGAACTAAAGCCGTGCTGTTTCAAGTTTCTCTTTACAAGGTTACTTTAACCAAGGCAAACAAAACTCAGCTAAAAAAAAGGATCTTTAATCTATTTAGTTACAAATTCAAAGTGCATCCTCCAATAAACCTAAGCTTTTAGAGCAGTGTGATAATCCATTTTAAGGCAGGCAAACAAAAAAAGGCATTTGAGGACAGCAACTGGATTTCTTTTCAGTTCATCAATTTTAAGAAACAAACAGTGTAACTTAGTAACCCTTACACACACTACAGTTCTGAGAACTATGCCTACCAGAGCTCTGCAAGCAAATTTAAGGCGTACATCCCATGCCCGTAACCCCAGATTCATCCCAGGGAGTTCCTGTTGCTTGTACAGCAGCTTTTCCAGCATTTCCACTTAGGAAGACATTCTTCCGTGTCCACTTAACACACACAGTTAAACTGGTGTCTGCACAGTCTCTGAGCAAACATGGCCTACAGCATCTGCCAGTACACCTGCAACATTTTAGTGGAGATTTCAGTTGAATTTGTTGGCTGCCAGGCATGAGGAACAGTAACTGCTCATCCAGAGTGGCTGCAGTACCTGTTTGCACACTGATCCCCAAAAGACACATCAGACAGCAGGTTATCCACCACTTGAGGGATAACCTAATGCAGGTTATTCCATATTTGCTGCGAGGTGTCAATGCAGACCTGCAGTACCCCCCCCAATTACTTCGAGTCAAATAACCCAGTACCTGTTTCCACTGTTGACAGATTAAAGGAAGTATCTTCCCAGAGTTCTATTTTATACCACAAGGCAAACCAAATACTCTCTATATAATGAATACAGTCAAAACTCTACAGATAGCCTAAGGAGCCAGAATAAGAAGCAACTGTATAAGCCACCATTGCACTGTCTTTGAGTTATGTTAAGCTGATCAGGTTAAAGGGTTCAGAACTACTGAGAACAACAGATAATTCTGGAAATGGTTCAATGTTCCTTATTCTCGGGGAGCTCTTTCAATATGAAAAGGCAAATAGAGTCTCTCGCTTCCTCCAAATGGCAACACCTATCTCCCAGTTCCTACAACAAAGTGGTATCTCTGTCAGACACGCAAATTAACAAAGCTGTTATGGCATTAAATACAACTATTTCATGGTGGAAGACCTGTAGAAAGTCATTCAGAAGTAGCTATCAGTAGAGGGTAGAAACCCATCACCTGGTTATTTATGCCACTTGGTTCAAAGATATTTGCCTGGACACACAAATGTCATTGGCACTTTGCCCAGAATTCCATACCCAGATATGTATCCCAGTATGAAGTGCTCTGTCACTTCCCTACATGGTCAGCTTTTTGCAAACACCATGTCAAAGGCCATCGCAGTTCTCTTACGCTTGAGGCACAGGCATGCACACAGTCTCTCTCACCTCCAGGTCTTGACACTAACGTTGGTACAGAGTGTATTGCTCTTCTACTTGCTCAGTAGCTCTTCCGAGCTTGATTACCATTAAAATTTCATCATTGCCTGGCTACAAGTTAGAATTTATTGTTTCAGTATCAGAGTTCATACTCCACTGAACCACTTATTTCTGTATTAAACATCCACATGACCTACGTGTAGTCACCCTCGCTTGAAGCTGCAGTTGATCGTGTTTGCCAGTGAGAGAAAACCACGAGGAGTGCTTCAGACTAGCTTGGGACTGTTTGATTCACCAGTTTAAGAGAGCATTTTAACCAGTCAGCAAGCTAGACCACCTATCCTAAAGGAGAGTGACAGAAGTTTGATAGTTGCTGCTTCTCTACATGAGCGTATTAGTTTGTAAGTTTGTTCTTCATAGAGACACACACCAGTTTGACACTTTAGACTGTCACTGTTCTACAAGCAGTTTAAGATAATGCAATAACAACCCTAAAAAAAAATAGGATATGATGTTTGTTAGACAGCCCCACGTCACAGGTATGCCAGTCAGCAGTTTGTTTCTGATTCATGTCTCTCCTTCAGACATAAACCTTTTAAAGAGATGGCACAAGAGATTGATTTTATTGATACTGACAAGATGCAGCAAGACAGGTAAAAGGCCACACATCTCCCAGGAGGTTTACACACAAGTTTAGCTTAGTGCATTTTCATCTTACAGAAAAAGACTATCTGCTTCTTCCAAAATAGCAGAAGAATCAAGCAGAGAGTTGTTTGTGCTCTCGAGAAGAGCTCGAGAGCTCTCTTTTCTGGCAAAGCAGCAAAATCCAGCATTTTTCCTTAGTGAGCTACCCTAAACCAGTAAAAAAATACATAGTCATCAACTGGCAATTCTACCAATACTGCTTTTAAGTACCAAAAAACACAACCCCGTTGTATTCCCATGATATAAACTGCTTCCAAAACTACCATTCTGTTGCTGACATTTAAAAACAGGATAAAGATTTGGACTAGACGTCTACAGCAGAATCTGTAATTTATACAGTTCTGTTTGCCTCCAAAGGATGCAGAAAACGTCAGCTGCTGAAACAGAATCTCACTGCAGAACTCGTGGATTTGATTGTACGGCGCAGTAACAGCGAGTCAAAACAGCAGAGTAAGTGACAAGGTATCATCATTCACCCTTTATTTCAGCTATCAGCACTTTGTATTTGTACTTGTTCATCACCAACGGATGCTAAGAGGAAACTAGCTTCAGCCTTCTTGAGATTCACGCTCTGAATTACCCCAGCCAGGGCTGCTGTGGCTGAATCATCCTATGCACAAAGCAGAGGCTTGAGATAGTGCTCAGTGAATGTTAAAAGTTTCCCAAGGAATGAAAGCTGGGCAGACAGCCAACACCAACTTCATTTTGAGTGCATACTCTCCCTGCCTGCTAATTAAAATAGGAGAGACAAGTTTAAGGGTATATATTTATCTCCTCTTGAGACAGCTACCGCTTCTAAAAGCAAAGTGACCCGAGTGGAAGGAAAGTTTGATGTACACCCAAAATTGTTCCCCATGGAACAATCACTCAGTTAACAGTTGATAATGACCTACAAAAAAAAAAATCACTCCTGACACTTCACATGAACCACCTACTTTCATCTGGGAAGGGAAACACTAAAGTCACTGACAAGTCCAGTTTAGAGAAAAAAATATTACCGGTATGGTGCTATCACCAAACTGAAGGAGCTAAAAGCAGCTAAAAGTATCAATACTTCTATTTTTGCACACTTTCCTAATAAAGATACACCTTTTTAAGGCAAATCTAAGTTATTAGAAAGTTTGAGGTGAAGCCCAATCTCCAGACCAGTACTTCAAACCCTTAGAGAGATAGGAAGCTCTGCTTTGCATCGCTATTTCTCTGCTTGCAGTCTCCTACACAGCAACAGAAGCGATGAAGAACCATGAAAGATGAGAAAAATAATGATGTCACATGCCAGTCAGGCTAGCTGAGAGGACAGAGGGAGACATTTGTGAAGAGAGTTGAAAGGCACTGCTAATTCAAGTGTAAGAGTTGGAAAAAACCCTTCCAGGTGAAATTATCTTTCCTTAGATAAAGGACAGAGTGCAACTGAAAAAAAATATCTCAGTATTCCAAAACCTAAAGAAACTGAACACATTTACATGCAAGGAAAAGAGTATTTTACAAAAAACCAAACACCAAACAGACACTCTGAAAGCAGACTTTAGAACATAAAAATTTAGAGTCGTGACAAGTGTTAAAACCTGCACTCCAATTAAG
>JANHFX010022931.1:0-11847 GCA_027560015.1 Chloroceryle amazona | reverse complement strand
CATGCCAGTCAGGCTAGCTGAGAGGACAGAGGGAGACATTTGTGAAGAGAGTTGAAAGGCACTGCTAATTCAAGTGTTAAGAGTTGGAAAAAACCCTTCCAGGTGAAATTATCTTTCCTTAGATAAAGGACAGAGCGCGACTGAAAAAAAAAATCTCAGTATTCCAAAACCTAAAGAAACTGAACACATTTACATGCAAGGAAAAGAGTATTTTACAAAAAAACACCACCAAACATCAGACACTCTGAAAGCAGACTTTAGAACATAAAAATTTAGAGTCGTGACAAGTGTTAAAACCTGCACTCCAATTAAGATGCTTTGCTTTTAGACCTACCAATTAAACTAAGCAGCAATCTGAAAAGCAATCCCCTCAGTGCAAATGTACATTTAAGGTAATTACAGATCAACAGAAGCAAGATTGTTCCTAAGTAAAGTATATACATAGGTGTCTTTGAAAGTTCCCCCCGGGGCCTCAAATCATTAAGACAAGACCCCCCCCCAGACAATTTTACAAGATGTTTTCACGACAGAAATGAGTCTTACCTGCCACTTCCACGATGTCACCTGGGACAATGTCTCTTGCTTTAATCCTCTGTACGCTTTTTCGGTCTTGTCGATATACTTTGCCCATTTCTGGTTCATACTCTTTAAGAGCTTCGATAGCGTTTTCAGCATTTCTTTCCTGAAAGGCAACAAAAATGTTTCATTTTAAAAGCCTTTAAGGAAAAATCACATATGATCAGATCTGATTTTTCAAATGTATATCATATGAAGACTACTATTCAGCTACATTTATCAATATAGAAAATTATCTGACCCCCTCCTCTTATGAAGTTGCTGACTGGAAATTCTTACAACAATTGTGTTAGTGGGCATTTAGAAACTAGGTGTTGTTTATTCCAACACTGAAGCATTTCCCATCAAGAATATCCACTATGTCATCTTAAAACAGGTCACACAAAGTTCTATACAACATACATATGCTTTTTAGCAACCATTAAAAAAACACCAAGTGGAATTAAGACTCATGGATACAGTCATCTCAGCTGTACCAGCTCAGACTTGGACTGCAGTGGACTAAATTTCACTTACTGAGGGTCAGGTAAAGACAAAGCTCTAACAGCCTATCAACTTTTCCAGCAAATCAGGTGACACTGAAGTGAAATTGAAGTATACAGACTTGAAAGTTCCTGAGTCTCTTAACTGTTCAGAAACTTAGATGAATCCACACGACAACCTTTTTATTTCCACGAACAGCAGCACAATATCTTTCCTATCTGAAGTGTAGTTCTCATTGCTAAGCGCTACCAGAGATTGCTATCAACATTGTGATGCCTCCTAGATAAAGGACAACATAAGAAACCAACAGCTTATCAGTGCTCCTTCTTTTGCTGCTGGAGAAGGAACTTTTTCTCCACTTTCCAGCTCACTGACAGGCACAAACGTCATACAGTCCTGATGAGCACAGAGGATGGGAAGGGCACACAGTTTTTTGAAAGTCTGCCCTTCAAATATATACCAGCCTTTCCAGGTAAAGAAAGTTTCCTCGTGCATGTATCAAAACAGAAATCTAACCTCCAGAAATTCAAAGACTGAGGTGCCAGGTACTTCCACACATCACAGCTGAAAAGCAGCATGACCAAAACTACTTCAAAGGACTAACGTTTACATGGCACGAGCTCAGTGCCTAGTAGTGCAGAGACTCAAGTGCACAGACCATAAAGCTGTAATTAACACGAGCCTCAGTCTGCTCTCACATTCTGCTCCTCAGCACACTAATGCTGATACTGCTGCTCTGAACCTTAAAGGTACAAAAGTCTTGCAAATATAAACAAAACTTGTCCTTCAAAAATGAGAAATAAGAATGAACTAAATGTGATTCAGCTTGGACAGCCAGCTTCGTGTTAGGCTGTATATTTTTTTCCTCACCAGTTTGCTTGAAGTTATGGTAGTTAAGACTATCTTGCCAGCCACTGAAGTACTAGCAGATAGATATGAGGGGAAAGGTTGAGGAACGCTGAGCTAAGGCAGTGACTCAACTGCTCACATCTACTACCTGTAGAAACAGATACATTTATGGGTGGAGACTGTGACTGATTTTCCACGTCCATTAAAACAAAGGAATGAGTCATTTCATCTGTGCAGCAATTCTGTTTCACAATTAAATTCCCTGCATGTACATATGCAAGTGAAGTGCTCTCTGCACACTACAGAGGATACAAATGTACAAGATCCCCAAACCACACATAGCTTTACCTTACATTTCATGCTTAAGATTACTACATGCAGAATTGTAGCTCCAAGTATTAAGCTCAAGATCAATTCTTGCACAAGTGCCTTATGAAGAACTGAATAAAGAATCCCACTTAAGGGGCCATGCTGTCACCCCTCAACGCTTCTTCCCTCCATACCACTCTAGCAGTTGTGCAACAAGCTGGGTACTTCTAAAAAATGCATTTTTTGGGTTAGTCTTCAGCCAGCTTACTTGGGCTAGCACAAAGCATAGAGCAGGAATGTGCAGCAATGCCACTCAGTGCTACTTCTGGTGGCTTCCAGTGTGTAGGCTCCTCTCTAATGTGTTTTAACCTGTTAACAGGGCTCCTCTTAATTCTTTTTGTTACTGTGGTCAGGCTTGCTTTTTCTTTCAAGCATGAAACCTAATGTGCTAAGATAGCCAGTGATTATGTCACATTAACAACATACCTTTTAAAAAAAACCAACCAAAACAAAAGCCACAACAAAGCAAATGTTACAAAGAAATGACCCTAAAAATCCTAGAATACTGCTTATCTGCAGAAAACCAATTCTAATAAAACATGACCTGCCTGAAGTGATCATATTAGTGAACTAAGGTTTATGACCACTTTAGATCTGGCATCTCGAGAAGTGTTAGAATGTTACTGGTATTACTGCCAATATGATTTATAAAAAGACATCTAATTCATCTCACAGCTGATAAAGTAGGAAAAAGTTCATGGTGTTTATTGTGTTTCCAGAAGAAACTTCTGCCTCTTGACAGACATGCAGTCTTACTGTAGTACCTGTTACATGCACATAGAAACTGAATAGGGCAAACTAAGACTGTTAAATCAGAAAAGGTATTAATAATGTACTAAAACACAGCACTTGTCTCAAGAGGAAAACTGAAAAGTAACTAGATTACAAGCATTCCATCGTTTGTTGGGACAAAGCCCCATTTTTAGCAAGCCAATCCAACTGATTGTTTCTTAGCTTTGTAAGATTCGTTTATTTCCCGAGTTCAGGCCTCCGTTCTGGACTCTCTAGTTCACGTGGTCACCAGTGCACGGCCAAACACTGATGGGCAATTTGCCTTTTTGGCAAGGCTTCTGAAGCTTTCATTTTACCTTTAAGTCAACACTTTCTGTCCAGAAGATTTACGGTATGTTGTGTCTCAGGAATCTAAAGCTAACAACTTTACTTGCATTGTATGAAGCACCTGACACTACGCTGTATGGTCCTTTCTCTTAAATCAAAAGCACCCAAAACAGTTGTGATTTGATGTAGTAAAAATATCTGCGTACCTGCCACACTCCCACAATTGCATTGGCTACTAATATAAGTAAGATTACAAAAGGCTCTACAAATGCTGTGATTGTTTCTTCACCTTCTTCAAACCAGGCCAGGACCTGCAAGAGAAACAAGGATTTAAATCACTAACTGATTTACACAGACACCTTGCAAACTTCAGAGCAGGTAAGTTTCAGCTTGAGGTTCAACTCCGTAGACTTCAGCAATTTTGGAAGTCCCCAAATCTTCCAAGGGGTGATTTTCTAGTTCATGAATGAGCTGACAATATGCAATGGAAAAAAAGGAGGAAAAAAAGAATCTTTCCTAAAGCAGTACAAAGTTCACTTCCAAGGCTGCTCTTCTTTTAAAGGAGCAAGCTATTTATGTGGGAAACACACTGCTGCTTTTACTTCACAAATGAAAGCAGAAGTTGTGACAGCTAAAGCACTGCAGTTTTTGGTTGTTTGGGGTTTTTTTTTAAATCATTACTGTACAAAATAGGATGCAGACAACTTAGTTTGACTACTTAGAACAATAAAGCTTTGCCAGAATTTGAAAGTTAACCGAGTCAATCGTTCTTTTTCATTAACTTAGACACACAAAAGAAAGCAGCCCTACAGGTTTTCAGTGAGTAGATATGAAAAAATAAGCATCTACTTATTTAAAGACAAGTAGTGTCTTCCTGAAGCATCTAAGTGAAGTGTATAGTTACATCTGCAGCTGAATTCATAGCCGAATAGCTAATAAACTGGACTGTCAAAAGTAAACCAAGCTCAGGACTTGCATAAAAGGCTCCACAAAGATTCTACTTTAACTCATTTGCTTTAGAATTCCACTCCAGTGGTAGGCTTCTGCCATTCACCTGACTTGGACAGGTACACATCTAGGCCTCTGCAGAGTTCTGTAGTAACCAAAGAAAAGTCAAGCTAATGCGACCAGAGAGGAAGAGCTTTTTCATCAACATGTTGAGCAACAGGAAGCCTGGAAAGTGACAGTAAATAGGAACAACGTGTTGAGATAATTAGGACTGGTAGTCAGGCAACAGCACTCTGAATCACTGAAGACTGCAGCGAGCAAACCGTTACTAAAGCAAGGGCCATAATTCCACCAACATGCTGCTCAGACCTATTGCTCAATTGTGAAACACTCCGGGACGTTAAAAGGAAGGAGCAGCAACAGCATAGAAACCTCAAGCAGAAACCAGACTGTCAAGCAAATCCAATGCAACAAATTTTTATTACAAAAGGACAAACTTACAAGATCCAGGTTATGATTAATAAGACTGAAACATTCCAACTGGCAATAGAACATTTTGAGGGTCTGTGTAATCCTTCTGGAGAAGAGATTTAGTTAGAATCCCTTATGCTCTCTGTATCTTGGCATTTCTTCCCTCCTCCCACACCACTAATCTCCAATCCCCGGTAACAACTTCTGCCATTTGACCTGCTAGAGCAGTCACACAACCTACACTGCAGCCTTCACTCCACACATGACCCCATACAGCACAGGCAGCTTTCACTCTGCACCAGCACTGCTGCCTCCCCTGGAGCTCCAGAAAAGGCCAATGGTACATTTCCAGTTTCTTTAGCATATATACAAGGTCACACGCTGCCATCTGAAATGCTGCTTAATATCTGCTTCTTCCCTCCCTTTCTTTACTGGAATTCCATAGAGCCTTTTTGCTTCTAACAAAGCAAAGAAATTCAATCGTTTTGTCACGTTCTTCACGGAGCAGGAACCTACGAGGTTAACTGGAATAAAACATCTGCTTTACACAATGCTAAACTGTAATCTCTTCAGATTGTGGATTGTGTTTGTTGTAAAATAACACTGAGAAAGCCTGCAAAACTTAAGAGGTAAGGAAAGTAGCTACAAGGACAGCAAGATCCAAGTATGTCAAGGAGAACCAAAATTAAGTATTCAAGGGATCTTTTCTTTCAGTAAGCCATTATTTCAAGAAGAGCAGCTTGATTAGAGATCCTGACAGTAGAGATCTGATGGTTTAAATCTTCACTGTTGAGTTGCTTTGTTGTTTTACGGGTTTTTTTTTTACAAAACTGTGACCAGATTAAAATGAACTATCTGTCTAACCCTGGAAGCCAGCAACACACATTTCTCCCTTAAAAAGCTTCACTCAATTAGTAACAGCAGAATGATCTAAGCTCTAGTCCTGGAACATTTTAGTAAGTTTAGACATATAAATAAGAGAATACATTGCGAGTTCTTGGCTTTGTTATAGCAAACTATAGCTATACTAACACCCCATTTAGGACACTTGTGATGCACAACATATTGCTGTAACAGAGCAGGTTTATTATTTGATAGTAGCCTGAAGTAAAAACAAAACCACAGTGAAAATGAAAGAAAATAGAACCAGGAATACAAGTATTTAACTAGGTGTTTTTAGTAATAACAGATCATATGCTGAAACCTGGTAGAGACTCGACAACTCTTGTCCAAGACATTGAGTCCTTGTCAAAAAGTTCTCACTAGCACACTTTTAAGACCCTGGGGAGATTTACAATGAGAGATTTTTTTATTTGACTACTACTCAGAAGGGCTCCACCATATTTCAGCCCTAATCACTTTAAGACTCACATGTAGAGCAGCTTAATTTCCAGGTCATTGATCTCCAATGTACTGTTCAGGCAGTATGGTCAATAAGTAAAGTTACCATGTACTTAGGAAGCTTAAAAGAGTAGTGAGGGGAAAAAAAAGGCATAAGATAATTGCTGGAGAAATGCAAGCCTGAAAATATAAGGGAAATTAATAGCAAGACATAAGAGTCCCATATCAACAGCCAATGTAAGCAGCTTAAAGGACAACTTTCATTCAGCATATTTGCTTTAGGGCTGCTAGAGCTATGGCTTGCAAAAGCCTATTTTAATCAAAGCCTAATGGAGTCGACCTGCAGGATACTAAGCTGAAAAATGCACAATGACAGGCAAATAGCACTTTGTTTTCATGGCTCTTTGTAAAAAGGGGGCAGAGTAATAATAAAGAGGGCAGAAGTCAGCCAATGAGGTGACTACTGATGAAAACAGCCAGAGGAGCAGAAGTGTCCTTACAGCTTTCTTGCACTTTTACAAGGTAGGTGTTGTCAGGTAAGATAGTCATCTGAAACAGTTTGCCTCTAACATTAAGTAACAAAACAGAATTGAAGAATGGAAGTATCAAGCTAGAACTCTGTTGCCCAGCAGGCTCTACCCACTTACCACTAACAGAGGAAAAGCAAACAGTTTGTTGTCAGCAACCTAACAAGGTTTTTTTGTTTGTTTTTCATTTTGATGATGGAAACTTAGAAGCAAGCTAGGAGAGCAAGATCTCATCATAACAAAAAGAAACCCTGGACTCATTAAAACAGGTTATGTAAAACTATGGACTGCTTTTAAGAGCTTTCTTCTCAGAGGATACTGGGAATTTAGATTTAGTATCTTTTGGAGAGAGCACTAACTACTGCTCAGAAAACCCTCTTCTGGTGATTTCTCTTTTCAACACAAACTAGCTTTAAATTAAGCAGATGCAAACTACTTTGGTATTTCTTCCATGTAAGTGATACTGAACACAAAGGAAATACTAAAGAAAAAACTCCATTATATCAGTTCCGCTATTCAGTAGAAATTTTTAGTTGCTGCTCAGGAGAGAGGAGGAAAAAACCAAACCAGATCTTGACCACACATCTAAGTACAAAATTAAGAATTTTACTGGTTTAGCAGATTGTAAGCACCCAGATATGCTACTCAGTATTTCTGAAGACACACACATTCCTGTGTTTGGTGGAGCAATAAGGAGAAAAAGACATAGTACCCACAGTTTAATTTCTACTGAGCAAAGTGGAATCACAATTGCTTTTCACAGTTTTATCACCCCTACCCATCAGTTGGTATCTTGGGTGCTATTGAGTAATCTGAGTTCAGCTAAGAGCCTGTCAGTGTAGTGTTCTACAGCATCCTCATCTTGTGCCACATACTCACCACTACCAACCTTAACAGGTAGCTCCTGGGGTTATTACAGGACAAAGCCTGCAACATTTTGACTGGTATGTTTTACTTCCTCCAAGAGTAACTTTGCTCACCTTTTAACAGGGATTAAGTTATGCTCATTCTAATTTACAGGCTAATTTACAGGCTATCATCATCTCAGAACTAAATCACAATATATTGTTTTAATCTAAACATGGATATCCGCTAATAGAAAACATTCCTAAACTGGCTTAGAAGTGAATGTTCTGGGAAGCAGAGAAGCAACTGGGGAGGAGGGAAATGTTCTTTAGGATGGTGTAGTAATACTGAAGGGTTTTGGTAGAGTTTACAGTCTATGCTGCACCTGGTAGAGGAAAAGGCACTGTCAGTGTGAAGCAAAGATAAGGTTACGTGGTTAAGCATACATCATTGTTTAAAGCACATACACTTTACCAAAGAATTATTCTACATCAAGTGCAGTTAACATCTTGCAACTCAAAGTAATTTGCAAAGCAAGCTGTTGGTTTATGTACATACTGTAGATCTGAGTACACGCTATGCAAGTAGCGACAATTAAAAGCCAGAGCTTGTGGAAAATCAAATATCCTCTTAGTTCACCTAGAGAGTCAGGCTATGAAGGCCCTTGAACTGCTGAGCTACACTTTACAGATTTCTGCAGAGGCTTCACAGGTTTGAAAATAACATGAGAGACAAGGTTCAAGCCAATATGTAGCTCCATTGACTCACCATCAGAAATCTGTATTGTTTCTCCTCAGAAGCCCTACCAAGGGCTTTTACTAACTAGGCACATCTGTACCAGCAGTTTCAACTTGGAATGTAGGACATCCTATCTACAGCCAACAAACACGCAGCGTATGACCCCTACAATCAGCCAGGGTGACACAGATTCAGCTGTTAGTCTGATTTGTTTTACTGACACATACCTGACAGGAGGTGTGGGAGTAGAGGACACAAGAGGCACTTTGACCAGCCAAGTTTATAGTGTATGTAAGAAGGGATGTTTGTGCATAAAAATGTAATGCAGAACTCTATGTAAAGATTACTGTTTCTCTGCAATTGGTCATAATAGTAAGGATCTATTAAGATTTATCACCACAACACAATTACCAGAACAGCTCCCACAACCCAAACCAATGATCTCTGTACCTCCAGATCATCTCTCATACTTGAATCCTCAACATTGCTTTTTAAATTGATGTGCAGCTGGTAAAGGACACCAGAATTCAGCTGATGTTAATTTTTGCAGCAATAGTCTTTATATCAACTTACTCAACAGTTCTTTACAGCTACTACAGAAGTTTCTAATGTGCTTTCACCAAAAAAGCATCTTAAAACCTAAGACAGAGAATAATCACCTTCTGAGCAAATAAAAAGCCAGAAGCAAACACAAAGTGCTTTTAAATTATGAAAATTATACAATATTAGTTGGTTAGTTTCGGATTTTTTTCCCCTCATTTCATCAAAAAGAGAAAATCTTTACTAGGAGCACCAATAATTCCTAACTAGGAGACAGAAAAGGCAGAGCAGGAGCCCAAGGTCATCCATACACCATGCCAGCTGCACAGAAGCAGAGAACTCAGATCTATCCCACACTCCATTAGACTAGGCTCTTCTTAGTTAGGAAAAATAAGCAAACTGAAAAAAAAAGAACCTGAATCCAGTTAATAATCAAGTTTTCAATGAGGGCTTGGTGGTGTATGCTCCATGACCTCTGGGAGTCTGGTATCATAATGCTCACACGGACTCAGCAATGGAAGCTTCAAGTTTGGTGAATCTGATCTTTCACTTACTTGGTGAGAACAAGAAGTTATGTACCTAGGCATGGAAGGTTACACTTCTGCACTGTCATTTATCTCATCAGATGAGATAAACACTCCTGACTTTTCAGGAATGAAAAAATACATCCCCTTCTCACCCCCTGGGAGAAGAAAAGGGGAAAGAAGGGGGGGGGTGGCTGGGAAAGGCTTTTGAGTGACATGCTTATTCTGCTTTCTATAGCCACCCTGATTTCCTCCAGAGGAAACAGAAGTGAGGAAAGCACATCTGGTCCCACGGTCAAGACCAATGCCACCAATCATTGCTCAGCCAGTAACCAGTATACACACAGCAGGACCCAAAGCTCCTTGGATGGGGTCAGTGTGGGGAGAGCTGAAACCTCTCTTGGGGGAGGATCAAGAACACAGCACATACCACAACAGCCACCACAAGGCAGCCCTTCCCCCAGCACACAGAACAGTTTCAGAGTACACTCTCTGCCCATCCTAACAAACTTGCCCTTAGCTAAAGTGTCACCACAATTTCACTCCCCTCAAGAGCTGCACCATTCATTTTTGTTGCAGTTAATTAAAATTCCAGGGTAAAGTCCACTGCAAACTTTTACTCCTACCTAAACAATTTAATAGGCTGCACACTTTTGTTTCTGTTGTCCAGCTCCTGAAGACACAGAGCCTTCATCTCCCTTCTACACTTAGCCTACGCTCTGTTGCCCAGCGTTTCAGCAAACACAAGCCCTTTACACACTGTGTAAAAAGACTGCCAAAACAAGCTTATAAAGAAAAAAGTTAAAAGTGTTCTTGTTCTTTTAATCCTGTATACAAAGCAAGGTGTCCATTTAATGACTAGACTATTCAAAGGTCAGTTACCAAATTTGGTCAACAATGGTGCCATCACAGCCGTCATCATTCTTGTCACTGTCAAAAGCAACAACTGTCACCTTGCTATTATCAGGAAGGGAAGGCAACTGGAATACTCGCCATGTAAATTCTATTTACAGTCTGCACTGCATCCAAAAATGTCTTCCAATGATTCTACATTGAGCTTGATAACGATTAACTCAAAGGCAAGAAGAACGTCCAGTTAAACACTTACTTACTCAAGGTTAGTTTTGAAAGCCAACAAAAGCATTGGGAAATCCCACAGCAAATAAGCAAACTCAGTTGAATGAGAAGCACTTTTAGAAATACCCGTCTGGTGTAGTTATGTACTTATGACTCATGCAATGAAAGATTCCCTGAGATTTATTTTTTCTAGCATACAGAAACCTCTTCACAAGGCAATAATTTAACAGATAGCAATTTCCTTCACATGTTCTACTTCTGCCTTTTGAGAAGGACTAACTGCAGCATGTACAGTTCCTAGACACTGGAGCATCTGTCATTCTGCAATACAGAAGCCTATGAAATATATATATAAAAAAATCATACTTACAAAAGATATGCAAGCTGCCAGCAACAAAATTCTAACTAGTAAGTCTTCAAATTGTTCAATCACAAGCTCGAGCAAAGTTTTTCCTGCAATATGTAACAAAGCCATTTAGTTATGCACATTAAAAAAAAAATTATCCACAAGAATTAGAAGATTTCATGAACACGCTTACCTTCCTCAGCTGGTAACTCTGTCCGGGGAAGATTTTTCCAGGAAGCATGTCAAAGAAAAGAAATAATTGAAGAAACCCATTAGAGTACTATAAGGCATCCAGCAGATATTGTTCCTGAATTGCACCCTTAACTGGGTTGGATTTGACAGACATACTGAGAGCCCCATTAAGGTGGTGCTCTTTTCATGAGAGCATCTCAAAAGCCCCGATAGTTTTGCATTTTAAGACACATACAGGTCAGCCGGAATACGCTGAGGGTTATAATTCAGCCAAGTCATCACTCCAACCAGCTGGGGGGACTTCTGCTGTTGCTGCACACAAAGGGTCAAAGGCTCTAAAGGCTTTTCAAACGCTTTCTGACAAAGGCTTTGCTCCACATTCACTTCAAAAACAAGAAATCACAAAATCTTTCCGCCGTTTTAAGGGTATTTTCTTGTTCCTGCTCTCCCTTTTATTTCCCTGCAACTAGATTTAGTAATTCTAGAGGGACAAAAGCAGTGTTAAACCAAAAAAAACCCCACCAAAACCAACCTTTCGTGTAATCTTTTCATAGTTTTTCCTTTACACAACGGTACGGCCGTTCAAAAGAGATTAGGAAGGCCTCGCAATGAGGATTTTTATAAAGAAACATCTCGTCGGCTGAATTTTGTGCCCCGACTCGAGAAAATAGGCACCGAAAAGCACCGAAAAGGGGGGAAAAACGAAGGTCAAGACGGACAAAAGGGGGAAAGGAAAAAAAAAACAAAAACAAAAAGGAAAACCAAAACAACCCAGAGCGCTTCATTTCAGAATGGAAAATTTCCCACCGTTAAGGTGAAAGGAAACGGAGGTGACATCCTCCTTCCCAAAGCAGCCCTGGGAGCTCGGGGTATGAAAGAAACCCCATGCTGATTTGTGATCAAGAACTGTGACTGAGATACCAAAAAAAGGAATTGAATCAGATTTTCATGGCTATGTCAG